>CM062358.1:10881124-10901632 GCA_031216115.1 Senna siamea | reverse complement strand
GTTCTTTTTGATTTGGATCGACCACCGTAGCTGTTATACGGCTAATTGGAAAGCTAAATCACAATCATAGGTCAATGGTGCTCGAAAACTTTCTATTTGACCTTCCTTCTTCACCAAGTCTCTCCAAGATGTGTTTTCGGTTCCATATTCCATTTATACGGTGTGCAAACGGATTTAGATACCAACAACGACTTTTCTAACTCTAATTGGCAACTTAAATCACAATTCTTGGCCAATCGTGCTCATAAACTTTCTAATTGAGCTTTCTTCTTCGCCAAGTTTTTTGCATATCTGTTTTTGGTTCTATATTGCATTTCAATTCTGTTCATTTTGATTTGGATCGACCACCTTACCTGTTATACGGCTAATTGGAAACTTCAATCATAATCTTAGGTCAATGGTGCTCGAAAACTTTCTATTTGAGCTTTCTTCTTCACCAAGTTACTGCAAGATGTGGTTTCGAATCTGTATTTGATTTCTATGATGTGCAAACGGATTTAGATACCAACAATGACTTTTCTTACTCTAATTGGCACAACGAAATCACATTCCCTAGCCAATCGTGCTTAGAAACTTTCTATTCGAGCTTTCTTCTTCCCCAAGTTTTCCAAAAATGTGATTTTGGTTTCATATTCCACTGCAATTCTATTCTTTTTGATTTGGATCCATCACCGTAGCTGTTATACGGCTAATCGGAAAGTTAAATCACAATCATAGGTCAATGGTGCTCGAAAACTTTCAATTTGAGCTTCCTTCTTTACCAAGACTCTGCACGATGTGCTTTCAAATTTTCATTCCATTTCTATCATGAACAAACGGATTTAGATACCAACAATGACTTTTCTTACTCTAATTGGAAAGCTAAATCACATTCCTGAGCCAATCGTGCTTAGAAAATTTCTATTCGAGGTTTCTTCTTCGCGATGTTTTCCATAAATGTGTTTTTGGTTTCATATTCCACTGCAATTCTGTTCTTTTTGATTTGGATCGACCACCGTAGCTGTTATACGGCTAATTGGAAAGCTAAATCACAATCATAGGTCAATGGTGCTCGAAAACTTTCTATTTGACCTTCCTTCTTCACCAAGTCTCTCCAAGATGTGTTTTTGGTTCCATATTCCATTTCTACGATGTGCAAACGGATTTAGATACCAACAACGACTTTTCTTACTCTAATTGGCAACCTAAATCACATTCCTTGGGCAATTGTGCTTATAAACTTTCTATTAGAGCTTTCTTCTTCGCCAAGTTTTTTGCATATGCATTTTTGGTTCTATATTGCATTTCAATTCTGTTCATTTTGATTTGGATCGACCACCTTACCTGTTATACGGCTAATTGGAAACTTCAATCATAATCTTAGGTCAATGGTGCTCGAAAACTTTCTATTTGAGCTTTCTTCTTCACCAAGTTACTGCAAGATGTGGTTTCGAATCTGTATTTGATTTCTATGATGTGCAAACGGATTTAGATACCAACAATGACTTTTCTTACTCTAATTGGCACAACGAAATCACATTCCCTAGCCAATCGTGCTTAGAAACTTTCTATTCGAGCTTTCTTCTTCCCCAAGTTTTCCAAAAATGTGATTTTGGTTTCATATTCCACTGCAATTCTATTCTTTTTGATTTGGATCCATCACCGTAGCTGTTATACGGCTAATCGGAAAGTTAAATCACAATCATAGGTCAATGGTGCTCGAAAACTTTCAATTTGAGCTTCCTTCTTTACCAAGACTCTGCACGATGTGCTTTCAAATTTTCATTCCATTTCTATCATGAACAAACGGATTTAGATACCAACAATGACTTTTCTTACTCTAATTGGAAAGCTAAATCACATTCCTGAGCCAATCGTGCTTAGAAAATTTCTATTCGAGGTTTCTTCTTCGCGATGTTTTCCATAAATGTGTTTTTGGTTTCATATTCCACTGCAATTCTGTTCTTTTTGATTTGGATCGACCACCGTAGCTGTTATACGGCTAATTGGAAAGCTAAATCACAATCATAGGTCAATGGTGCTCGAAAACTTTCTATTTGACCTTCCTTCTTCACCAAGTCTCTGCAAGATGTGTTTCCGGTTCCATATTCCATTTCTACGATGTGCAAACGGATTTAGATACCAACAACAACTTGTTTACCTCTAATTGGCAACCTAAATCACATTCCTTAGGCAATTGTGCTTAGAAACTTTCTATTAGAGCTTTCTTCTTCGCCCAGTTTTTCGCATATGCGTTTTTCATTCTATATTGCACAGCAATTCTGTTCATTTTGATTTAGATCGACCACCGTAACAGCTAACTGGAAACTTCAATCACAATCCTAGGTCAATGGTGCTCGAAAACTTTCTATTTGAGCTTTCTTTTTCATCAAGTTACTGCAAGATGTGCTTTTGAATATGTATTTCTTTTCTATGACGTACAAACGGATTTAGATTCAAACAACAACTTTTCTTACTCTAATTGTCACAAAGAAATCACATTCCCTAGCCAATCGTGCTTAGAAACTTCCTATTCGAGCTTTCTTCTTCCCCAGGTTTTCCAAAAATGTGATTTTATTTTCATATTCCACTGCAATTCTGTTCTTTTTGATTTGGATCCACCACCGTAGCTGTTATACGGCTAATCGAAAAGTTAAATCATAATCATAGGTCAATGGTGCTCGAAAACTTTCGATTTGAGCTTCCTTCTTCACCAAGACTCTGCACGATGTGCTTTCAAATTTTCATTCCATTTCTATGATGTGCAAAAGGATTTAGATACCAACAATGACTTTTCTTACTCTAATTGGAAAGCTAAATCACATTCCTCAGCCAATCGTGCTTAGATTCGAGCTTTCTTCTTCGCCAAGTTTTCCAAAAATTTGTTTTTAGTTTCATATTCCACTGCAATTCTGTTCTTTTTGATTTGGATCGACCATCGTAGCTATTATACGGCTAATTGGAAACTTAAATCAAAATCCTAGACCAATGGTGCTCGAAAACTTTCGATTTGAGCTTCCTTCTTCACCAAGTCTCTGCACGATGTGCTTTCGAATTTTTATTCCATTTCTATGATGTGAAAACGGATTTAGGTACCAACAATGACTTTTCTTACTCTAATTGGAAAGCTAAATCACATTCCTGAGCCAATCGTGCTTAGAAACGTTCTATTCGACCTTTCTTGTTCGCCAAGTTTTCCAAAAATGTGATTTTAGTTTCATATTCCACTGCAATTCTGTTCTTTTCGATTTGGATCAACCATCGTAGTTGTTATATGGCTAATTGGAAACTTAAATCACAATCATAGGTCAATGGTCCTCGAAAATTTCCGATTTGAGCTTCCTTCTTCACCAAGACTCAGCAAATGTGTTTTCGGTTCCATATTCCATTTCTACGAAGTGCAAACAGATTTAGATACCAACAACGACTTTTCTAACTCTAATTGGCAACCTAAATCAAATTCCTTGGGCAATTGTGCTTAGAAACTTTCTATTAGAGCTTTCTTCTTCACCAAGTTTTTCGCATATCTGTTTTTGGTTCTATATTGCATTACAATTCTATTCATTTTTTTTTTGATCGACCACCGTAACTGTTATATGACTAATTGGAAACTTCAATCACAATCCTAGGTCAATGGTGCTCGAAAACTTTCTTTTTGAGCTTCCTTCTTTAACAAGTCTCAGCAAGATGTGCTCTTGAATCTGTATTTCATTTCTATGTTGTGCAAACATATTTAGATACCAATAACAACTTTTCTTACTCTAATTGGCAACTTAAATCACATTCCCTAGCTAATCGTGCTTAGAAAGTTTCTATTCGAGCTCTCTTCTTCGCCAAGTTTTCCAAAAATGTGTTTTTAGTTTCATATTCCACTGCAATTTTGTTCATTTTGATTTGGAACGACCACCGTAGCTATTATACTCCTAATTGGAAACTTCAATCATAATCTTAGACCAATGGTGCTTGAAAACTTTCGATTTGAGCTTCCTTCTTCACCAAGTCCTTGCACAATGTGCTTTCAAATTTTCATTCCATTTCTGTGATGTGCAAATGGATTTAGATATCAACAACGACTTTTCTTACTCTAATTAGAAAACTAAATCACATTCCTGAGCCAATCGTGCTTAGAAACTTTCTATTCGACCTTTCTTCTCTGCCAAGTTTTCCAAAAATGTGTTTTTGGTTTCATATTCCACTGCAACTCTGTTCTTTTTGATTTGGATCGACCACCGTAGCTGTTATAAGGCTAATTGGAAAGTTAAATCACAATCATAGGTCAATGGTGCTCGAAAACTTTTGATTTGAGCTTCCTTCTTCACCAAGACCCTGCAAATGTGTTTTCGGTTCCATATTCCATTTCTATGATGTGCAAACGGATTTAGATACCAACAACGACTTTTCTAACTCTAATTGGCAACCTAAATCACATTCCTTGGGCAATTGTGCTTAGAAACTTTTTCTATTAGAGCTTTCTTCTTCGCCAAGTTTTTTGCATATGCGTTTTTGGTCCTATATTGCACTACAACTCTGTTCATTTTCATTTGGATCGACCACCGTAGCTATTAGACGGCTAATTGGAAAAGTCAATCACAATCTTAGGTCAAAGGTGCTCGAAAACGTTCTATTTGAGCTTTCTTCTTCACCAAGTTACTGCAAGATGTGCTTTCGAATCTGTATTTCATTTCTATGATGTGCAAATGGATTTAGATACCACAACGAATTTTCTTACTCTAATTGGCACAACGAAATCACATTCTCTAGCCAATCGTGCTTAGGAACTTTCTATTCAAGCTTTCTTCTTTCGCCAAGTTTTCCAAAAATGTGTTTTTTGTTTCATATTACACTGCAATTCTGTTCTTTTTTATTTGGATCGACCACCGTACTTGTTATACGGCTAATTGGAAACCTCAATCACAATCCTAGTTCAATGGTGCTCGAAAACTTTCTATTTGAGCTTTCTTCTTCACCAAGTTACTGCAAGATGTGCTTTCGAATCTGTATTTCATTTCTATGATGTGCAAACGGATTTAGATACCACCAACAACTTTTCTTACTGTAATTAGCACAACGAAATCACATTCCCTAGCCATTCGTGCTTAGAAACTTTCTATTCAAGCTTTCTTCTTCGCCAAGTTTTCCAAAAATGTGTTTTTGGTTTCATATTACACTGCAATTCTGTTCATTTTGATTTGGATCGACCATCGTAGCTGTTATACGACTAATTGGAAACATAAATCACAATCCTAGACCAATGCTGCTTGAAAACTTTCGATTTGAGCATCATTCTTCACGAAGTCTCTGCACGATGTGCTTTCGAATTTTCATTCCATTTCTATGATGTCCAAATGGATTTAGATAACAACAACGACTTTTCTTACCCTAATTGGCAAGGTAAATCACATTCCATAGCCAATCGTGCTTAGAAAATTTCTATTCGAGCTTTCTTCTTCGCTAAGTTTTCCAAAAATGTGTTTTGGTTTCATATTCCACTGCAATTCTGTTCATTTTGATTTGGATGGACCAGCATAGCTGTTATACGGCTAATTAGAAAGTTAAATCACAATCCTTGGTCAACGGTGCACGAGAACTTTCTATTTGAGCTTCCTTTTTCACCAAGACACTACAAGATGTGATTTCGATTCCATATTCCATTTCTACGATGTGCAAACGGATTTAGATACCAACAACGACTTTTCTTACTCTAATTGGCAAGATAAATCACATTTCTTAGTGAATCATGCTTAGAAACTTTCTATTGGAGCTTTATTCTTCGCCACGTTTTCCAAGAATGTGTTGTTGGTTTCGTATTCCACTGCAATTCTGTTCATTTTGATTTGGATTGACCACCATAGCTGTTATATGGCTAATTAGAAAGTTAAATCATAATCCTAAGTCAATGGTGCACGAAAACTTTCTAGTTGAGCTTCCTTTTTCACCAAGACTCTGCAAGATGTGAATTCGGTTCCATATTCCATTTAGATACCAACGACTTTTCTTACTCTAATTGGCAAGCTAAATCACATTATTCAGCCAATCATGCTTAGAAAATTTCTATTTGAGCTTTCTTGTTTGCTAAGATTCTCGCATATGTGTTTTTGGTTTCATATTCCACTGCAATTCTGTTCATTTTGATTTGGATCGACCACCGTAGCTGTTATACGGCTAATTGGAAACTTAAATCACAATCCTAAGTCAATGACGCTCGAGAACTTTCGATTTGAGCTTTGTTCTTCACCAAGTCTGCACAAGATGTGCTTTCGAATATGTAATTCATTTCTATGATGTGCAAACAGATTTAGATACCAACAACAACTTTTCTTACTCTAATTGGCAAGCAAAATCACATTCCTCAGCCACTCGTGCTTAGAAACCTTCTAATTGAGCTTTCTTCTCTGCCAAGTTTTCCTCAAATGTGTTTCTGGTTTCATATTCCATTGTAATTTTGTTCATTTTGATTTGGATCGACCACCATAGCTGTTATACGGCTAATTGGAAAGTTAAATCACAATCTTAGGTCAATAGTGCTCGAAAACTTTCTATTTGAGCTTCGTTCATCACCAAGCTTTCAAGATGTGCTTTCGATTCTGTATTCAATTTCTATGATGTGCAAACAGATTTAGATATCAACAACGACTTTTCTTACTCTAATTGGCAAGCTAAATCACATTTCTTAGTGAATCATGCTTAGAAACTTTCTATTGGAGCTTTCTTCTTCGCCACGTTTTCCAAGAATGTGTTGTTGGTTTTGTATTCCACTGCAATTCTGTTCAGTTTGATTTGGATTGACCACCATAGCTGTTATACGGCTAATTAGAAAGTTAAATCATAATCCTAGGTCAATGGTGCACGAAAACTTTCTAGTTGAGCTTCCTTTTTCACCAAGACTCTGCAAGATGTGAATTCGGTTCCATATTCCATTTAGATACCAACAACGACTTTTCTTACTCTAATTGGCAAGCTAAATCACATTATTCAGCCAATCAGGCTTAGAAAATTTCTATTTAAGCTTTCTTGTTCGCTAAGTTTCTCGCATATGTGTTTTTGGTTTCATATTCCACTGCAATTCTATTCATTTTGATTTGGATCGACCACCGTAGCTGTTATACGGCTAATTGGAAACTTAAATCACAATCCTAAGTCAATGATGCTCGAGAACTTTCGATTTGAGCTTTGTTCTTCACCAAGTCTGCACAAGATGTGCTTTCGAATATGTAATTCATTTCTATGATGTGCAAACAGATTTAGATACCAACAACAACTTTTCTTACTCTAATTGGCAAGCAAAATCACATTCCTCAGCCACTCGTGCTTAGAAACTTTTTATTCGAGCTTTCTTCTTTGCCAAGTTTTCCAAAAATGTGTTTTTGGTTTCATATTCCACTGTAATTTTGTTCATTTTGATTTGGATCGACCACCATAGCTGTTATACGGCTAATTGGAAAGTTAAATCACAATCTTAGGTCAATAGTGCTCGAAAACTTTCTATTTGAGCTTCGTTCATCACCAAGCTTTCAAGATGTGCTTTCGATTCTGTATTCAATTTCTATGATGTGCAAACAGATTTAGATATCAACAACGACTTTTCTTACTCTAATTGGCAAGCTAAATCACATTTCTTAGTGAATCATGCTTAGAAACTTTCTGTTGGAGCTTTCTTCTTCGCCACGTTTTCCAAGAATGTGTTGTTGGTTTTGTATTCCACTGCAATTCTGTTCAGTTTGATTTGGATTGACCACCATGGCTGTCATACGGCTATTTAGAAACCTAAATCACAATCCTAGGTCAATATTGCTCGAAAACTTTCTATTTGAGTTTCCTTCTTCACCAAAATGCTGCAAGTTGTGATTCCGGTTCCATATTCCATTTTACGATGTGCAAACAGATGTAGATACCAACAATGACTTTTCTAACTCTAATTGGCAACCTAAATCACATTATTCAGCCAATCAGGCTTAGAAAATTTCTATTTAAGCTTTCTTGTTCGCTAAGTTTCTCGCATATGTGTTTTTGGTTTCATATTCCACTGCAATTCTATTCGTTGTGATTTGAATCGACCACTGTAGCTGTTGTACGACTAATTGGAAACTTACATCACAATCCTAGGTCAATGATGCTCGAGAACTTTCGATTTGAGCTTTGTTCTTCACCAAGTCTGCACAAGATGTGCTTTCGAATATGTAATTCATTTCTATGATGTGCAAACAGATTTAGATACCAACAACAACTTTTCTTACTCTAATTGGCAAGCAAAATCACATTCCTCAGCCACTCGTGCTTAGAAACTTTTTATTCGAGCTTTCTTCTTTGCCAAGTTTTCCAAAAATGTGTTTTTGGTTTCATATTCCACTGTAATTTTGTTCATTTTGATTTGGATCGACCACCATAGCTGTTATACGGCTAATTGGAAAGTTAAATCACAATCTTAGGTCAATAGTGCTCAAAAACTTTCTATTTGAGCTTCGTTCATCACCAAGCTTTCAAGATGTGCTTTCGATTCTGTATTCAATTTCTATGATGTGCAAGACTCTGCAAGATGTGAATTCGGTTCCATATTCCATTTAGATACCAACAACGACTTTTCTAACTCTAATTGGCAAGCTAAATCACATCATTCATCCAATCGTTCTTAGAAACTTTCTATTTGAGATTTCTTCTTCGCCAGTTTTCGCCTTTGTGTTTTTGGTTTCATATTTTATTGCAATTCTATTCATTTTGATTTGGATCAACCACCATAGATGTTATACGGCCAATTGGAAAGTTAAATCACAATCCTAGGTCCATGGTGCTCGAAAACTTTCGATTTGAGCTTCCTTCTCCACCAAGACTTTGC
Organism: Senna siamea; assembly: GCA_031216115.1. Classification (NCBI taxonomy): domain Eukaryota; kingdom Viridiplantae; phylum Streptophyta; class Magnoliopsida; order Fabales; family Fabaceae; genus Senna; species Senna siamea. Next base: position 10,892,823 of record CM062358.1, on the reverse strand, counting down.
AAATGTGGTTTTGGTTCAATATTCCATTTCAACGATGTGCAAACGGACTTAGATACCAACAATGACTTTTCTAACTCTAATTGGCAAGCTAAATCACATTATTCAGCCAATTGTGCTTAGAAACTTTCTATTTGAGATTTCCTCTTTGCCAAGTTTTTCGCATATGTGTTTTTATTTTCATATTCCACTGCAATTCTGTTCATTTTGATTTGGATTGACCACCATAGTTATTATACAGCCAATTAGAAAGTTAAATCACAATCCTAGGATAATGGTGCGCGAAAACTTTCTTTTTGATATTCCTTCTTTTCCAAGACTCTACAAGATGGTTTTTCTATTCCATATTCAATTTCTACGATGTGCAAACGTATTAAGATACCAACAACGACTTTTCTAACTCAAATTGGAAACCTAAATCACATTGCTTGTTCAATTTTTCGCATAACTCTATTTGAGTTTTCTTCTTCGCCAAGTTTTTTGCATGTGTTTTTGGTTTCATATTCCATTGCAATTCTATTCATTTTGATTTGGATCGACCACCATAGCTATTATTTGGCTAATTGGAAACTTAAATCACAATCCTAGGTTAATGGTGCTCGAAAAATTTCTATTTGAGCTTCCTTATTCATCAAGACTCTACAAGATGTGTTTCCGGTTCCATATTCCATTTCTACGATGTGCAAATGGATTTAGATACCAACGACGACTTTTTTAACTCTACTTGGCAACCTAAATCACATTCCTTGGCCAATTGTGCTTAGAAACTTTCTATTTGAGCTTTCTTTTTCGCCATGTTTTTTGCATGTGTTTTTGGTTTCATATTTCACTACAATTCTGTTCATTTTGATTTGGATTGACCACCGTAGCTGTTATACGGCTCATTGGAAACTTAAATCACAATCTTAGGTCAATGGTGCTTGAAAACTTTCGATTGGATCTTCCTTCTTCACCAAGACTCTGCAAATGTGTTTTCGGTTCAATATTCCATTTCAACGATGTGCAAACGGACTTAGATACCAACAATGACTTTTCTAACTCTAATTGGCAAGTTAAATCAAATTCCTTAGCCAATCGTGCTTAGAAACCTTCTATTCGAGCTTTCTTCTTTGCCAAGTTTTCCAAAAATTTGTTTTTGGTTTCATATTCCAATACAATTTTGTTCATTTTGATTTGGATCGACCATCGTAGCTGTTATATGGCTAATTAGAAACTTAAATCACAAGCCTAGGTTAATGGTGCCCAAAAACTTTCTATTTGCGATTCCTTCTTCGCCAAGACTCTGCAAGATGGGTTTTCGGTTCCATATTCAATTTCTACGATGTGCAAACATATTAAGATACGAACAACGACTTTTCTAACTCAAATTGGAAACGTAAATCACATTCCCTGTTCAATTTTTCGCATAACTCTATTTGAGCTTTCTTCTTCCCCAAGTTTTTCGCATATCTGTTTTTGGTTTCATATTTCACTGCAATTCTACTCATTTTCATTTGGAATGAACACCATAGCTGTTATATGGCTAATTGGAAACATAAATCACAATCCTAGGTTAATGGTGCTCGAAAACTTTCTATTTGAGCTTCCTTATTCATCAAGACTCTACAAGATGTGTTTTCGATTCCATATTCCATTTCTACAATGTGCAAACGGATTTAGATACCAACGACGACTTTTATAACTCTAATTGGCACCTTAAATCACATTCCTTGGCTAATCGTGCTTAAAAACTTTCTATTTGAGGTTTCTTCATCGTCAACTTTTTTGCATTTGTGTTTTTGGTTTCATATTCAACTTTAATTCTGTTCATTTCGATTTGGATCGACAACCATAGCTGTTATACGGGTAATTGGAAACTTAAATAACAATCCTAGGTCAATGGTGCTTGAAAACTTTCTATTTGAGCTTCGTTCTTCACCAACACACTGCAATATGTGTTTTTGATTCTGTATTCCAATTCTGCTATGTGCCAACGGATTTAGATACCAACAACAACTTTTCTAACTCTAATTGCAACCTAAATCACATTCCTTAGCCAATCGTGCTTGGAAAATTTCTATTTGAGCTTCCTTCATTGTCAAGTTTTTTGAATTTGTGTTTTTGGTTTCATATTCCACTGCAATTCTGTTCATTTCGATTTGGATCGACCACCATAGCTGTTATACAGCTAATTGGAAATTTACATCGCAGTCCTAGGTCAATGGTGCTCGAAAACTTTCTATTTAGGCTTCATTCTTTACCAAGACTCTGCAGTATGTGTTTTCGGTTCCATATTCCAATTCTATGACGTGAAAATGGATTTAGATACCAAAAATGACATTTCTACCTCTAATTGGCAACCTAAATCACATTCCTTATCCAATCGTGCTTTGAAACTTTCTATTTTAGCTTGCTTCATCGTCAAGTTTTTTGCATTTGTGTTGTTGGTTTCATATTCCAATGCAATTCTGTTCATTTTGCTTTGGATCGACCACCATAGCTGTTATACGGCTAATTGGAAACTTACATCACAATCCTAGGTCAATAGTGCTCGAGAACTTTCTATTTAAGCTTACTTCTTCACCAACACTCAGCAATATGTGTTTTCGGTTCCATATTTCATTTCTAGGATGTGCAACCAGATTTAGATACCAACAACGACATTTCTAACTCTAATTGGCAACCTAAATCACATTCCTTAGCCAATCGTGCTTAGAAACCTTCTATTTCAGCTTCCTTCATCGTCAAATTTTTTGCATTTGTGTTTTTGGTTTCATATTCTACTGCCATTCTGTTCATTTTGATTTGGATCGACAACCATAGCTGTTATACGGCTAATTGGAAACATAAATAACAATCTTACGTCAATGGTGCTCAAAACCTTTCTTTTTGACTTCCTTCTTCACCAAGACCCTGCAAGATGTGTTTTCGGTTCCATATTCCAATTCTACGTTGTGCAAAATGATTTAGATACCAACAACGACTTTTCTAACTCTAATTGGAAACCTAAATCACATTCCTTATCCAATCGTGCTTAGAAACTTTCTATTTGAGCTTCCTTCATCGTCAACTTTTTGGCATTTGTGTTTTTGGTTTCATATTCCACTGCAATTCTGTTCATTTTGATTTGGATCGACCACCATAGCTGTTAAATGATTAATTGGAAACTTACATCACAATCCTAGGTCAATTGTGCTTGAAAACTTTCGATTGGAGCTTCCTTCTTCACCAAGACTCTGCAATATGTGTTTTCGGTTCCATATTCCAATTCTACGATGTGCAAACGGATTTAGATACCAACAACGACTTTTCTAACTCCAATTGCAACCTAAATCACATTCCTTATTCAATCGAGCTTGGAAACTTTCTATTTTAGCTTCCTTCATTGTCTAGTTTTTCGCATTTGTGTTCTTGGTTTCATATTCCACTGCAATTCTGTTCATTTTGATTTGGATCGACAACCATGCTGTTATACGGCTATTTGGAAACTTAAATAACAATCCTAGGTCAATGGTGATCGACAACTTTCTATTTGAGCTTCCTTCTTCACCAAGACTCTGCAAGATGTGTTTTCGGATCAATATTCCAATTCTATGATGTGAAAACGTATTTAGATACCAACGACTTTTCTAACTCTAATTGCAACCTAAATCACATTCCTTACCTAATCGTGCTTGGAAACTTTCTATTTTAGCTTCCTTCATCATCAATTTTTTCGCACTTGTGTTCTTGGTTTCATATTCCACTAGAATTTTGTTCATTTTGATTTGGATCGACCACCATTGCTGTTATACGGGTAATTGGAAACTTAAATAACAATCTTAGTGCAATGGTGCTCGAAAACTTTCTATTTGAGCTTCGTTCTTCACCAAGTCTTTGCAGGACGTGCTTTCGATTCTGTATTCCATTTCTAGGATGTGCAAACAGATTTAGATACCAACAATGACATTTCTAACTCTAATTGGCAACCTAAATCACATTTCTTATCCAATCGTGCTTAGAAACTTTCTATTTTAGCTTCCTTCATCGTTAAGTTTTTCGTATTTGTGTTTTTGGTTTCATATTCCACTACAATTCTGTTCATTTTGATTTGGATCGACCACCATAGCTGTTAGACGGGTCATTGGAAACTTAAATAACAATCCTAGGGCAATGGTGCTCGAAAACTTTCTATTTGAGCTTCCTTCTTAACCAAGTCTTTGGATGATTTGCTTTCAATTCTGTATTCCAGTTCTAGGATGTGCAAATGGATTTAGATACCAACAACGACTTTTCTAACTCTAATTGCACCCTAAATCACATTCCTTACCCAATCGTGCTTGGAGACTTTCTATTTTAGCATCCTTCATCATTCTGTTTTTCGCATTTATGTTCTTGGTTTCATATTCCACTGCAATTCTGTTCATTTTGATTTGGATCAACCACCATTGCTGTTATACGGGTAATTGGAAACTTAAATAAGAATCCTAGGGAAATGGTGCTCGAAAACTTTCTATTTGAGCTTTCTTCTTCGCTAAGTCTTTGCATGATTTGCTTTCGATTCTGTATTGCATTTCTAGGATGTGCAAACAGATTTAGATACCAACAACGACATTTCTAAGTCTAATTGGCAACCTAAATCACATTCCTTAGCCAATCATGCTTAGAAATTTTCTATTTGAGCTTCCTTCATCGTCAACTTTTTCGCATTTCTGTTTTTGGTTTCATATTCCACTGAAATTCTGTTCATTTTGATTTGGATCGACAACCATTGCAATTATACGGGTAATTGGAAACTTAAATAACAATCGTAGGTCAATGGTGCTAAAAAAATTTCCATTTGAGCTTCCTTCTTCACCAAGACTCTGCAATGTGTTTCGGTTCCATATTCCAATTCTACGATTTGCAAATGGATTTAGATACCAAAAACGACATTTTTAACTCTAATTGGCAATCTAAATCACATTCCTTATCCAATTGTGCTTAGAAACTTTCTATTTTAGCTTCCTTCATCGTCAAGTTTTTTGCATTTGTGTTCTTGGTTTCATATTCCACTGCAATTCTATTCATTTTGATTTGGATCGACCACCATAGCTGTTATACAATTAATTGGAAACTTACATCACAATCCTAGGTCAATGGTGCTCGAAAACTTTCTATTTGAGCTTCCTTCTTCACCAAGTCTCTGCATGATTTGCTTTCGATTCTGTATTCCATTTCTAGGATGTGCAAACAAATTTAGATACCAACAACGACAATTCTAACTCTAATTGGCAACCTAAATCACATTCCTTAGCCAATTATGCTTAGATACTTTCTTTTTTAGCTTTCTTCTTTGCCAAGTTTTTCGCACATGTGTTTTTGGTTTCATATTCCACTGCAATTCTGTTCTTTTTTATTTGGATTGACAACCATAGCTGTCATACGGCTAATTGGAAACTTAAATAACAATCCTAGGTTAATGATGCTTGAAAACTTTCTATTTGGGCTTCCTTCTTCACTAAGACTCTGTAATATGTGTTCTCAGTTCTATATTCCATTTCTAGGATGTGCAAAAAGATTTAGATACCAACAACAACATTTATAACTCTAATTGGCAAACTAAATCACATTCCTTAGCCAATCGTACTTAGAAAATTTTTATTTGAGCTTCTTTCATCGTCAAGTTTTTCGCATTTGTGTTTTTGGTTTCATATTCCACTGCAATTCTGTTCATTTTGATTTGGATCGACAACCATAGCTGTTATACGGCTAATTGGAAACTGAAATAACAATCCTAGGTCAATGGTGCTCGAAAACTTTCTATTTGAGCTTCCTTCTTCACCAAGACCCTGCAAGATGTGTTTTCGGTTCAATATTCCATTTCTACGATGTGCAAACAGATTACATGATTAAATGCTACACTCATTGCATCCCAATAGTATATTATATGTTTTATGAAAGAATGTAGAGGTTTTTCGTGCAAGCACAGTGGTACAAGTCAATGGATTTCGTAACTAGTTGTATTGCTACTAAGATTCATTTCTCACAATGTATTAGATGTGTAGGTCCCCTTGGGCTGGAGAAAGAAGGTAAGGTATGAAGAAGTGTCCAATCTGGGCACACAAACTGTTTAGTTTGGATAGTATAAGTACATGTTAGGATTGAGCTAGCCTTCGTGATATTTTGAGAAAGGCTAGTGTTGGATTATTTTGTATAGCCTATTCTAACTTATCTATATATGAATTAGGCTGGATTGATGAATAGACTGTTTAGTGGGGGTTATGAGTGGCTGGATTGTTGCCTCCATGCCCAATAGTTAATTGATTATATTTAATTAAGAATGCATGTCTATGTATAGTTAATTCAGGTGTATGCTATATGTATTTATTCAGCTGCGATATTGAGAGAACCCGAGAGTAGAGACTAACCCAAATGCACTCAATAAATTAACTTGATAAAAAGTTTAAAATTTACTCGGGTAGAGGTAATAGTAACATAAACACTCTAATAATTATTTTCATACTATAGCTTCTAAATATCAAAAAGGAACCGTAGGATAGAGGGTGTTACAATGATTCTCAAGAAAAAAAATTTTTCCTGGATAATTAAAGAAATGTTAACGGTGGCCAAGTGCCCACCTAGTGCCTAAGTGTGCATAATGACCTAAGGTGGTGGCCAAGTGTCCACATGTGCCCAAGTGTACACAAAGAATATTAAAGGTGGCCAAGTGTCCACATGTGCCCAAGTGTGCACAAAGAGTTTTAAGGATGGCCAAGTGTCCCCAAGTGCCTAAGTGTGCACAATTAAAATACAAAGAAAATTTAAGAACGATAAGCCTAAATAATTTGTTAATGTATGGTAATGTATGTCACAACATGTTTTATTTGACAATATGTTAGTCTCACCCTATTGACATTTTAATGGACCATATATTGGTTGCCAATTATATTTTTGAATTATGATATTTTTTATTCCAAGAATGTAGAATTAATTATTTTAGTACTTGCACCCTGATACATATTAGTTGTTTTTAAAACCTGAATTGTTAAGCTACTGGGAAACTTACATTTCTCATTATGTGCTAATATGTATCAGATACAGACGCATAGCTGGGCCAGGAGTTCGAGTTCTTTTTAGGTTAAGAAATTTTTGTAACCTTTTTTTTTGGGTCCTAATCTATACATACTTCATTTAGATCTAGGATTATTCTTTTGGCAATAGACCTAAGATGTAATTAGAAAAGATCAGGCGAAGGACCGGTCTGTCTTAAAAATTTGTAAAGGCAGTCGGAGTGATAAGATTATTGTCTCCTGACTTCCTATAGACGGGTGCTTTGCATATCCTGATACATTTTTACTGTAATGTAATGGATATTATGGAACTTATTTCACTGAATTGTATGAAAGTTTAAATTCTTCTGTGTAGCATAAATTTCTTTTATTCCGCTATGCATGTAAGTTTTTAATCTGAGAAAAAGATCCTGAGCCTAATCTGCTTAATATAATTCAATGGTATAACTGCTCAGACTTTAATTAAATAAAGGATAATGATAATGTTCCAAACCTATCTATTTATATCAAAATTAATGATAATATTAGATAGGGGCATTACATCAACCATGATTGAACAATTGGAATGAATTTCACCATGCGCACACATATATTTAAACCACATTTCTTTTGTTTCTTTTAGCTATTCGATTTGGAAAAAGGAAGAAAAGGAAGTGAATAATTCAAGCACCTCATTTATTACTCTCAGTTACCTTGAAATTTAAAAGCAAAAGGGAAGAAAAGAAAGAAAACTAATATCACACAACTATCTTTCTCTCTTCCACTTCTTCACCAAGTATATATATATACACTTGAATGCTACACTCTCCTCCCTCTTCTCATTTGTTATTTTTGTATGGTTATATAAATTTAAATAAGATCCACATTCCCCTTTTTACTTTCAATTGCTCTCACGATTAAATGTGAAGAAGAAGAAGTCAATTTCCCTTTTTCTTCCTACATGTCTCGGTTCCCCTTTACTTCCATTTCCTTTACCGAGTGTCTAAGATTGTGTTTGAATAAATGCCAAGCTCCTCTTAATGGTTCTCACCGTGCATACTTATATATATATATATATATATATTTAAATCAACTCTTTCCTTTGGCAATTCAACTAGACAAAAGGAAGAAAAGGAAAGAATTAAATCAAGCACCTTACTTGGCAAATTCCTTTCTCCTTTCTTTCCTCATGGATTAAATTGTCTTCCTTCTTGTAAGCTCCTTGGTGACTTGTAAAGAAACACTCACCCATATCTTAACTTGGCTAACATAAGAAGGAAAAGGGACAATCTTCACATGTTTCCTTTTTATGAACATTTCATGTTACTTAATATCTATGTCCATTTTTTCCCTTGTAACATTTATTCTAAACACTACATTACCAAAGTAATTTCATCACATTTTATGGAAAACTCATCCAATTAATTAAGGAAACATTAATTTAAAAATAATCAAGAGAATAAGGGTTGTTACATTTCTCCCTTCCTTGAAAATAATTGCATCCTCAAAATTTATACATACCTCATGCAAATAATTTTGGATAAGCTCTTTTCATATCTTCTTCTCTTTCCCAAGTGGCTTCCTATGGTACCATTCCTATACTAGAGTGGAAGCTATTATTATAGGAGAACTTTATCAATGGTAAACTTTGCTCCCAATTCCCTTTGTATTCCAAAGTATAAGCCCTAAGCATGTCTTCTAGAGTTTGAATGATTGTTTCTGTCTGTTCATCAGTTTGGGTATGATAAGAGGTACTGAAATTTATTCTAATACCAAAAGCTTCTTGTAAAGCTCTCCAAATTCTAGAGGTGAATCAGGGATTTCTATCTGAAACAATGCTAATGGGAATTCCATGAAGTCTTACAATCTCTTAAATATATAATTTGGCTAATCTATCTGAGGAGAAATTAAGTTTGATAGGTAGAAAATGTGCTGATTTGGTTAACCTATCCACAATCACCCAAATAGCATCTTTTCCTGACTGAGTCTTAGGTAATCTCACTACAAAGTCCATTGAGATCTTCTCCCATTTCCATTCAGGAATGTCTAGGGGTTGTAATAACCCTTCAAGCTTTTAATGTTTAATTTTAACCTATTGGCACACTAGACATTCGGCTACATGTTCTACTATATTTTTCTTTATACTTAGCCACCAAAACCTTTCCTTAAGATCTTGATACATCTCATTGGCTCCGGGATAGATAGTATATTTACTTTAATAAGTTTCTTCTAAAATTACTTCTCTAAATCCTCTAGTTTTAGGAACATATGTTCTATTCTGGAATGTTACTACTCCATCATTTTCTTTTATGAATTCCTTTGAATCCTTTAGGGACTTAAGGAATTCATCATCCTTCTGAACTTCAAGAATTTGGGCTCTAAGGGTATTCTCAATTTTCAGCTCACACAGTGATTTAGGTTGCCAATTAAAGTTAGAAATGTCGTTGTTGGTATCTAAATCTGTTTGCACATCCTATAAATGGAAAACAGAATCAAAAGCACATCCTGCAGAGACTTGGTGAAGAATGAAGCACAAATAGAAAGTTTTCGAGCACCACTGACTTTCGGTTATTATTTAAGTTTCCAACTACTCGTATAACAGCTATGGTGGTCGATCCAAATCAAGATGAACAGAATTGTAGTGGAATATGACATCAAAAACACATGTGCGAAAAACTTGACGTTGAAGAAAACTCAAATAGAAATTTTCTAGGCACGATTGGCTAAGGAATGTGATTTAGGTTTCCAATTAGAGTTAGAAATGTCGTTGTTGGTATATAAATCTGTTTGCACATCCTATAAATGGAAAACAGAATCAAAAGCACATCCTGCAGAGACTTGGTGAAGAATGAAGCACAAATAGAAAGTTTTTGAGCACCACTGACCTTGGATTGTTATTTAAGTTTCCAATTACTCGTATAACAGCTATGATGGTCGATCCAAATCAAGATGAACAGAATTGTAGTGGAATATGAAACCAAAAACACATTTGCGACAAACTTGGCAAAGAAGAAAGCTCAAAAAGAAAGTATCTAAGCACGATTGGCTAAGGAATGTGATTTAGGTTTCCAATTAGATTTAGAAATATCGTTGTTGGTATCTAAATCTGTTTTCACATACTGCAGAGACTTGGTGAAGAAGAAAGCTCAAAAAGAAAGTTTTCGAGCACCATTGACCTTGGGTTATTATTTAAGTTTCCAACTACACATATAACAGCTATGGTGGTCGATCCAAATCAAAATGAATAGAATTGTAGTGGAATATGAAACCTCAAATGTGCAAAAACCTTGACGATGAAGGAAGCTCAAATAGAAAGTTTCTAAGCTCGATTGGCTAAGAAATGTGATTTAGGTTGCCAATTAGAGTTAGAAATATCGTTGTTGGTATCTAAATTTGTTTGCACATCCTAGAACAGAAAACATTATTGACAGCACATCCTGTAGAGACTTGGTGAAGAAGGAAGCTCAAATAGAAAGTTTTCGAGCACCACTGACTTTGGATTGTTATTTAAGTTTCCAATTAGCCGTATAACAGCTATGGTGATCGATCCAAATCAAAATAAACAGAATTGCAGTGGAATATGAAACCAAAAACACGTGCAAAAACCTTGACGATGAAGGAAGCTCAAATAGAAAGTTTCTAAGCTCGATTGGCTAAGAAATGTGATTTAGGTTGCCAATTAGAGTTAGAAATATCGTTGTTGGTATGTAAATTTGTTTGCACATCCTAGAAATGGAAAACAGAATCAAAAGCACATCCTACAGAGACTTGGTGAAGAAGGAAGCTCAAATAGAATGTTTTTGAGCACCACTGACCTTGGATTGTTATTTAAGTTTCCAACTACTCGTATAACAGCTATGGCGGTCAATCCAAATCAAAATGATCGGAATTGCAATGGAAAATGAAACCAAAGACACATGTGCGAAAAACTTGACGTTGAAGAAAGCTCAAAAAGAAAGTTTCTAGGCACGATTAGCTAAGGAATGTGATTTAGGTTGCCAATTAGAGTTAGAAATGTCGTTGTTGGTATATAAATCTGTTTGGACATCCTATAAATGGAAAACAGAATCAAAAGCACATCCTACAGAGACTTGGTGAAGAAGGAAGCTCAAATAGAAAGTTTTCGAGCACCACTGACCTTGGATTGTTATTTAAGTTTCCAACTACTCGTATAATAGCTATGGCGGTCGATCCAAATCAAAATGAACAGAATTGCGATGGAATATGAAACTAAAAACACATGTGCGAAAAACTTGACGTTGAAGTAAGCTCAAATAGAAAGTTTCTAGGCACAATTTGCTAAGGAATGTGATTTAGGTTTCCAATTAGAGTTAGAAATATCGTTGTTGGTATCTAAATTTGTTTGCACATCCTAGAAATGGAAAACAGAATTGAAAGCACATCTTGTACAGACTTGGTGAAGAGGAAGCTCAAATAGAATGTTCTCGAGCACCACTGACTTTGGATTGTTATTTAAGTTTCCAATTAGCCGTATAACAGCTATGGTGATTGATCCAAATCAAAATGAACAGAATTGCAGTGGAATATGAAATCAAAAACAAATGTGCGAAAAACTTAACGGTGAAGGAAGCTCAAATAGAAATTTCTAGGCACGATTGGCTAAGGAATGTGATTTAGGTTGCACATCCTAGAAATGGAGAAAAGAATTGAAAGCACATCCTGTAGAGACTTTTTGAAGAAGGAAGCTCAAAT
>CM062358.1:10828024-10880624 GCA_031216115.1 Senna siamea | reverse complement strand
GATTGGTATTTAAGTTTCTAATTACTCAGTATAACAAATGACTATGGCGGTCGATCCAAATGAAAATGAAAAAATGCGTGGAACATGAAACCAAAAACATCTTGTAGAGAGACTAGGTGAAGAAGGAAGCTCAAATAGAAAGTTTTCGAGCACCATCGACCTTGGATTGCTATTTAAGTTTCTAATTACTCAGATATAACATCATGGCGGTCGATTCAAATCAAAATGAACTGAATTGCAAAGGAATATGAAACCAAAAAAACTTGTGCAAAAAACTTGACGATGAAGGAAGCTCAAATAGAAAGTTTCTAAGCACGATTGGATAAGGAATGGCATTTAGGTTGCAAACTAGAGTTAGAAATGTCGTTTTGGTATCGAAATACGTTTGCACATCCTAGAAATGGAAATCAGAATCGAAAGCACATCCTGTGGGGACTAGGTGAAGAAGGAAGCTCAAATAGAAAGTTTTCGAGCACCAATGACGATTGTTATTTAAGTTTCTAATTACTCGTGATAACAAATTGCATGGCGGTCGATCCAAGTCAAAATGAACAGAATTGCAGTAGAATATGAAATGAAAAAACATGTGCAAACTTGACGATGAAGGAAGCTCAAACAGAAAGTTTCTAAGCACGATTGGCTAAGGAATGTGATTTAGGTTGCCAATTAGAGTTAGAAATGTCGAGGGTGGTATCTAAAACTGCTTGCACATCCTAGAAATGGAAAACAGAATCAAAGCACATCCCTCAGAGACTAGGTGAAGAAGGAAGCTCAAATAGAAAGTTTTCGAGCACCATCGACCTGATTGTTATTTAAGTTTCTAATTACTCGTGATAACAAATGCATGGATGTCGATCCAAATCGAAATGAACAGAATTGTAGTGGAAAATGAAACCAAAAACACATGTGCGAAAAACTTGACGATGAAGGAAGCTCAAATAGAAAGTTTCTAAGCACGATTGGCTAAGGAATGTGATTTAGGTTGCCAATTAGAGTTAGAAATGTCGTTGTTGGTATCTAAATCTGTTTGCACATCCTAGAAATGGAAAACAGAATCTGTTTGCACATCATGTAGAGACTATGTGAAAAATGAAGCTCAAATAGAAAGTTTTCTAGCACCACTGACCTGGGATTGCTATTTAAGTTTCTAATTACTCGTATAACAGCTATGGCAGTCGATCCAAATCGAAATGAACAGAATTGTAGTGGAACATGAAACCAAAAACAATTTTCCAAAAAACTTGACGATGAAGGAAGCTCAAATAGAAAGTTTCTAAGCACGATTGGCTAAGGAATGTGATTTAGGTTGCCAATTAGAGTTAGAAATGTCGTTGTTGGTATCTAAATCTGTTTGCACATCCTAGAAATGGAAAACAGAATCAAAAGCACATCCTGTAGAGACTTGGTGAAGAAGGAAGCTCAAATAGAAAGTTTTCGAGCACCACTGACCTTGGATTGTTATTTAAGTTTCCAATTACTCGTATAACATCTATGGCGGTCGATTCAAATCAAAATGAACTAAATTGCAAAGGAATATGAAACCAAAAACACTTGTGCGAAAAACTTGACGATGAAGGAAGCTCAAATAGAAAGTTTCTAAGCACAATTGGCTAAGGAATGTGATTTAGGTTGCCAATTAGAGTTAGAAATGTCGTTGTTGGTATCTAAATCTGTTTGCACATCCTAGAAATGGAAAATGTAATCAAAAGCACATCCTCAGAGACTAGGTGAAGAAGGAAGCTCAAATAGAAAGTTTTCGAGCACCATCGACCTTGGATTGTTATTTAAGTTTCTAATTACTCAGATAACAAATGAATGGTGTCGATCCAAAATCAAAATGAACAGAATTGCGGTGGAGTATGAAACCAAAAACACATGTGCGAAAAACTTGACGATGAAGGAAGCTCAAATAGAAAGTTTCTAAGCACGATTGGCTAAGGAATGTGATTTAGGTTGCCAATTAGAGTTAGAAATGTCGTTGTTGGTATCTAAATCTGTTTGCACATCGTAGAAATGGAAAACAGAATCTAAGCACATCCTGTAGAGACTTGGTGAATAAGGAAGCTCAAATAGAAACTTTTCGAGCACCGTTGAACTTGGATTGTTATTTAAGTTTCCAATTACTCGTATAACAAATGGCGGTGGTCGATCCAAAGCAAAATGAACAGAATTGCAATGGAATATGAAACCAAAAACACATGTGCGAAAAACTTGACGATGAAGGAAGCTCAAATAGAAAGTTTCTAAGCACGATTGGCTAAGGAATGTGATTTAGGTTGCCAATTAGAGTTAGAAATGTCGTTGTTGGTATCTAAATCTGTTTGCACATCCTAGAAATGGAAAACAGAATCGAAAGCACATCCTGCAGAGACTAGGTGAAGAAGGAAGCTCAAATAGAAAGTTTTCGAGCACCATTGACTGGGATTGTTATTTAAGTTTCTAATTACTCGATAACAGCATGGATCGATCCAAATGAAAATGAACAGAATTGCAGTGTAATATGAAAACAAAAACACATGTGCAAAAAACTTGACGATGAAGGAAGCTCAAATAGAAAGTTTCTAAGCACGATTGGCTAAGAATGTGATTTAGGTTGCCAATTAGAGTTAGAAATGTGATTGTTGGTATCTAAATCTGTTTGCACATCCTAGAAATGGAAAACAGAATCGAAAGCACATCATGTAGAGAGACTAGGTGAAGAAGGAAGCTCAAATAAAAAGTTTTCGAGCACCATTGACCTTGGATTGTTACTTAAGTTTCCAATTACTCGTATAACCGCTGTGGCGGTCGATCCAAATCAAAATGAACAGAATTGCAAAGGAATATGAAACCAAAAACACATGTGCGAAAAACTTGACGATGAAGGAAGCTCAAATAGAAAGTTTCTAAGCACGATTGGCTAAGGAATGTGATTTAGGTTGCCAATTAGAGTTAGAAATGTCGTTGTTGGTATCTAAATCTGTTTGCACATCCTAGAAATGGAAAACAGAATCAAAAGCACATCCTGTAGAGACTTGGTGAAGAAGGAAGCTCAAATAGAAAGTTTTCGAGCACCATTGACCTTGGATTGTTATTTAAGTTTCCAATTACTCGTATAACAGCTGTGGCGGTCGATCCAAATCAAAATGAACAGAATTGCAGTGGAATATGAACCAAAAACACATGTGCGAAAAACTTGACGATGAAGGAAGCTCAAATAGAAAGTTTCTAAGCACGATTGGCTAAGGAATGTGATTTAGGTTGCCAATTAGAGTTAGAAATGTCGTTGTTGGTATCTAAATCTGTTTGCACATCCTAGAAATGGAAAACAGAATCGAAAGCACATCCTGTAGAGACTAGGTGAAGAAGGAAGCTCAAATAGAAAGTTTTCGAGCACCACTGACCTGGAATTGCTATTTAAGTTTCTAATTACTCGTATAACAGTTATGGCGGTCGATCCAAATCAAAATGAACAGAATTGCAATGGAATATGAAACCAAAAACACATGTGCGAAAAACTTGACGATGAAGGAAGCTCAAATAGAAAGTTTCTAAGCACGATTGGCTAAGGAATGTGATTTAGGTTGCCAATTAGAGTTAGAAATGTCGTTGTTGGTATCTAAATCTGCTTGCACATCCTAGAAATGGAAAACAGAATCAAAAGCACATCCTCAGAGAGACTAGGTGAAGAAGGAAGCTCAAATAGAAAGTTTTCGAGCACCATCGACCTTGGATTGTTATTTAAGTTTCTAATTACTCGTGATAACAAATGGTGATCGATCCAAATCAAAATGAACAGAATTGCAAAGTGGAATATGGAACCAAAACACATGTACGAAAAACTTGACGATGAAGGAAGCTCAAATAGAAAGTTTCTAAGCACGATTGGCTAAGGAATGTGATTTAGGTTGCCAAATAGAGTTAGAAATGTCGTTGTTGGTATCTAAATCTGTTTGCACATCCTAGAAATGGAAAACAGAATCAAACGCACATCGTACAGAGACTTGGTGATGAAGGAAGCTCAAATAGAAAGTTTTCGAGCACCACTGACCTTGGATTGTTATTTAAGTTTCCAACTACTCGTATAACATGCATGGTGGTCGATCCAAATCAAAATGAACAGAATTGCAAGTGGAATATGAAACCAAAAACACATGTGCGAAAAACTTGACGATGAAGGAAGCTCAAATAGAAAGTTTCTAAGCACGATTGGCTAAGGAATGTGATTTAGGTTGCCAATTAGAGATAGAAATGTCGCTGTTGGTATCTAAATCTGCTTGCACATCCTAGAAATGGAAAACAGAATCAAAAGCACATCCTCGTAGAGACTAGGTGAAGAAGGAAGCTCAAATAGAAAGTTTTCGAGCACCATCGACCTGATTGTTATTTAAGTTTCTAATTACTCGTGATAACAAATGTGGCGGTCGATCCAAATCAAAATGAACAGAATTGCAAAAGGAATATGAAACCAAAAACACATGTGCGAAAAACTTGACGATGAAGGAAGCTCAAATAGAAAGTTTCTAAGCACAATTGGCTAAGGAATGTGATTTAGGTTGCCAATTAGAGTTAGAAATGTCGTTGTTGGTATCTAAATCTGTTTGCACATCCTAGAAATGGAAAACAGAATCGAAAGCACATCCTCTAGAGACTAGGTGAAGAAGGCAGCTCAAATAGAAAGTTTTGGAGCACCATTGACCTCGATTGTTATTTAAGTTTCCAATTACTCAGATAACAAATCTATGGTGGTCGATCCAAATCAAAATGAACAGAATTGTAGTGGAATATGAAAGCCAAAACACATGTGCGAAAAACTTGACGATGAAGGAAGCTCAAATAGAAAGTTTATAAGCACGATTGGCTAAGGAATGTGATTTAGGTTGCCAATTAGAGTTAGAAATGTCGTTGTTGGTATCTAAATCTGCTTGCACATCCTAGAAATGGAAAACAATCAAAAGCACATCCTGTAGAGACCTGGTGAAGAAGGAAGCTAAAATAGAAAGTTTTCGAGCACCATTAACCTTGGTTGTTATTTAAGTTTCCAATTATTCGTATAACAGCTGTGGCGGTCGATCCAAATCAAAACTAACAGAATTGCAGTGGAATATGAAACCAAAAATACATGTGCGAAAAACTTGACGATGAAGGAAGCTCAAATAGAAAGTTTCTAAGCACGATTGGCTAAGGAATGTGATTTAGGTTGCCAATTAGAGTTAGAAATGTCGTTGTTGGTATCTAAATCTGTTTGCACATCCTAGAAATGGAAAACAGAATCGAAAGCACATCCTGTAGAGACTTGGTGAAGAAGGAAGCTAAAATAGAAAGTTTTCGAGCACCATTGACCTTAGATTGTCATTTAAGTTTCTAATTACTCGTATAATGCATGGCGGTCGATCCAAATCAAAATGAACAGAATTGCAGTGGAATATGAAACCAAAAACACATGTGCGAAAAACTTGACGATGAAGGAAGCTCAAATAGAAAGTTTCTAAGCACGATTGGCTAAGGAATGTGATTTAGGTTGCCAATTAGAGTTAGAAATGTCGTTGTTGGTATCTAAATTCTTTTGCACATCCTAGAAATGGAAAACAAAATCAAAAGCACATCCTACAGAGACTAGGTGAAGAAGGAAGCTCAAAAAGTTAGTTTTCGAGCACCATCGACCTGATTGTTATTTAAGTTTCTAATTACTCGTGATAACAAATGGCGGTTGATCCAAATCAAAATGAACAGAATTGCAGTGGAATATGAAACCAAAAACACATGTGCAAAAAACTTGACGATGAAGAAAGCTCAAATAGAAAGTTTCTAAGCACGATTGGCTAAGGAATGTGATTTAGGTTGCCAATTAGAGTTATAAATGTCACTGTTGGTATCAAAAACTAGTAGCACATCCTCGGAGTGGAAACAGAATCGAAAGCAGATCCTGCAGAGGCTTGGCGAAGAAGGAAGCTCAAATAGAAATTTTTCGAGCACCACTGACCTGGGATTGTTATTTAAGTTTCTAATTACTCGTATAACAGCTATGGCGGTCGATCCAAATGAAAATGAACCGAATTGCAATGGAATATGAAACCAAAAACACATGTGCGAAAAACTTGACGATGAAGGAAGCTCAAACAGAAAGTTTCTAAGCACGATTGGCTAAGGAATGTGATTTAGGTTGCCAATTAGAGTTAGAAATGTCGTTGTTGGTATCTAAATCTGTTTGCACATCCTAGAAATGGAAAACAGAATTGAAAGCACATCCTCCAGAGACATAGTGAATAAGGAAGCTCAAATAGAAAGTTTTCAAGCACCATTGACCTTGGATTGTTATTTAAGTTTCCAATTACTCGTATAACAAATTGTATGGTCGATCCAAATCAAAATGAACAGAATTGCAGTGGAATATGAAACCAAAAACACATGTGCGAAAAACTTGACGATGAAGGAAGCTCAAATAGAAAGTTTCTAAGCACGATTGGCTAAGGAATGTGATTTAGGTTGCCAATTAGAGTTAGAAATGTCGTTGTTGGTATCTAAATCTGTTTGCTCATCCTAGAAATGGAAAACAGAATCGAAAGCACATCCTCTAGAGACTAGGTGAAGAAGGCAGCTCAAATAGAAATTTTTTAGCACCATTGGCCTTGGATTGTTATTTAAGTTTCCAATTACTCGTATAACAGCTATGGCGGTCGATCCAAATCAAAATGAACAGAATTGCAGTGGAATATGAAACCAAAACACATGTGCGAAAAACTTGACGATGAAGGAAGCTCAAATAGAAAGTTTCTAAGCACGATTGGCTAAGGAATGTGATTTAGGTTGCCAATTAGAGTTAGAAATGTCGTTGTTGTTATCTAAATCTGCTTGCACATCCTGGAAATGGAAAACAGATTCGAAAGCACATCCTGTATCGACTAGGTGAAGAAGGAAGCTCAAATAGAAAGTTTTGGAGCACCATCGACCAGGATTGTTATTTAAGTTTCTAATTACTCGTGATAACAAATGCATGGCGGTCGATCCAAATCAAAATGAACAGAATTGCAGTGGAATATGAAACCAAAAACACATGTGCGAAAAACTTGACGATGAAGGAAGCTCAAATAGAAAGTTTCTAAGCACGATTGGCTAAGGAATGTGATTTAGGTTGCCAATTAGAGTTAGAAAAGTTTTTGTTGGTATCTAAATCTGTTTGCACATCGTAGAAATGGAAAACATTATCTAAGCACATCCTGTAGAGACTTGGTAAATAAGGAAGCTCAAATAGAAACTTTTCGAGCACCGTTGAACTTGGATTGTTATTTAAGTTTCCAATTACTCAGATAACAAATGCATGGTCGATCCAAATCAAAATGAACAGAATTGCAGTGGAATATGAAACCAAAAACACATGTGCAAAAAACTTGACGATGAAGGAAGCTCAAATAGAAAGTTTCTAAGCACGATTGGCTAAGGAATGTGATTTAGGTTTCCAAATAGAGTTAGAAGTGTCGTTTTGGCATCTAAATCCGTTTGCACTTCGTAGAAATGGAAAACAGAATCGAAAGCACATCCTCAGAGACTAGGTGAAGAAGGAAGCTCAAATAGAAAGTTTTCGAGCACCATTGACTCGATTGTTATTTAAGTTTCTAATTACTCGTGATAACAAATGCATGGCGGTCGATCCAAATGAAAATGAACAGAATTGCGGTCGAGTGTGAAACCAAAAACAATTGTGCGAAAAACTTGACGATGAAGGAAGCTCAAATAGAAAGTTTCTAAGCACGACTGGCTAAGGAATGTGATTTAGGTTGCCAATTAGAGTTAGAAATGTCGTTATTGATAACTAAATTTTTTGCACATCCTAGAAATGGAAAATGTAATCTAAGCACATCCTCAGAGACTAGGTGAAGAAGGAAGCTCAAATAGAAAGTTTTCGAGCACCATTGACCTCGATTGTTATTTAAGTTTCTAATTACTCGTATAACAAATGCATGGCGGTCGATCCAAATCAAAATGAACATCCTAGAAATGGAATGTGAAACCAAAACACATGTGCGAAAAACTTGACGATGAAGAAAGCTCAAAAAGAAAGTATCTAAGCACGATTGGCTAAGGAATGTGATATAGATTGCCAATTAGGGTTAGAAATATCGTTGGTATCTAAATCTGTTTGCTCATCCTAGAAATGGAGAACAGAATCGAAAGCACATCCCGTAGAGAGTTGGTGAAGAAGGAAGCTCAAATAGAAGGTTTTCGAACACCATTGACCTGGATTGTTATTTAAGTTTCCAATTACTCGATAACATGGCGATCCAAATCAAAATGAACATGCACTGGAATATGAAACCAAAAACACATGTGCGAAAAACATGACAATGAAGGAAGCTCAAATAGAAAGTTTCTAAGCACGATTTGTAAGGAATATGATTTCGGTTGCCAATTAGTGTTAGAAATGTCCTATTGGTATCTAAATCTGTTTGCACATCGTAGAAATGGAATACAGTCTCGAAAGCTCATCTTACAGAGACTTGGTGAACAAGGAAGCTCAAAAAGAAAGTTTTCGAGCACCATTGACCTATGATTGTTATTTAACTTTCCAATTACTGTGATAACAAATGGCGGTCGATCCAAATCAAAATGAACATAATTGCACTGGAATATGAAACCAAAAACACATGTGCAAAAAAATTGACGACAAAGGAAGCTCAAATAGAAAGTTTCTAAGCACGATTGGCTAAGGAATGTGATTTAGGTTGCCAATTAGAGTTAGAAATGTCGTTGTTGGTATCTAAATCTGTTTGCACATCCTAGAAATGGAAAACAGAATCGAAAGCACATCCTCAGAGACTAGGTGAATAAGGAAGCTTAAATAGAAAGTTTTCGAGCACCATCGACCTGATTGTTATTTAAGTTTCCAATTACTCGTGATAACAGATGTGGCGGTCGATCCAAATCAAAATGAACAGAATTGCGGTGGAATATGAAACCAAAAACACATGTGCGAAAAACTTGACGATGAAGGAAGCTCAAATAGAAAGTTTCTAAGCACGATTGGCTAAGGAATGTGATTTAGGTTGCCAATTAGAGTTAGAAATGTCGATGTTGGTATCTAAATCTGTTTGCACATCCTAGAAATGGAAAACAGAATCGAAAGCACATCCTGTAGAGACTAGGTGAAGAAGGAAGCTCAAATAGAAAGTTTTCGAGCACCACTGACCTGGGATTGCTCTTTAAGTTTCTAATTACTCGTATAACAGCTGTGGCGGTCGATCCAAATCAAAATGAACAGAATTGCAATGGAATATGAAACCAAAAACACATGTGCGAAAAACTTGACGATGAAGGAAGCTCAAATAGAAAGTTTCTAAGCACGATTGGCTAAGGAATGTGATTTAGGTTGCCAATTAGAGTTAGAAATGTCGTTGTTGGTATCTAAATCTGTTTGCACATCCTAGAAATGGAAAACAGAATCGAAAGCACATCCTGTAGAGACTAGGTGAAGAAGGAAGCTCAAATAGAAAGTTTTCGAGCACCATTGACCTTGGATTGTTATTTAATTTTCCAATTACTCGTATAACAGCTGTGGCGGTCGATCCAAATCAAAATGAACAGAATTGCAGTGGAATATGAAACCAAAAACACATGTGCAAAAAACTTGACGATGAAGGAAGCTCAAATAGAAAGTTTCTAAGCACGATTGGCTAAGGAATGTGATTTAGGTTGCCAATTAGAGTTAGAAATGTCGTCTTTGGTATCTAAATCTGTTTGCACATCCTAGAAATGGAAAACAGAAACGAAAGCACATCTTGTAGAGACTAGGTGAAGAAGGCAGCTCAAACAGAAAGTTTTCGAGCACCATTGACCTTGGATTGTTATTTAAGTTTCTAATTACTCGTATAACAGCTGTGGCGGTCGATCCAAATCAAAATGAACAGAATTGCAGTGGAATATGAAACCAAAAACACATGTGCGATTAACTTGACGATGAAGGAAGCTCAAATAGAAAGTTTCTAAGCACGATTGGCTAAGGAATGTGATTTAGGTTGCCAATTAGAGTTAGAAATGTCGTTGTTGGTATCTAAATCTGTTTGCACATCCTAGAAATGGAAAACAGAATCCAAAGCACATCCTGTAGAGACTAGGTGAAGAAGGAAGCTCAAATAGAAAGTTTTCGAGCACCACTGACCTGGGATTGCTCTTTAAGTTTCTAATTACTCATATAACAGCTGTGGCGGTCGATCCAAATCAAAATGAACAGAATTCTAGTGGAATATGAAACCAAAAACACATGTGCGAAAAACTTGACGATGAAGGAAGCTCAAATAGAAAGTTTCTAAGCACGATTGGCTAAGGAATGTGATTTAGGTTGCCAATTAGAGTTAGAAATGTCGATGTTGGTATCTAAATCTGTTTACACAGCCTAGAAATGGAAAACAGAATTGAAAGCACATCCTCCAGCGACTAGGTTAAGAAGGAAGCTCAAAAAGAAAGTTTTCGAGCAACACTGACCTAGGATTGTTATTTATGTTTCAAATTAGCCGTATAATAGCTATGGGGGTTGATCCAAATAAAAATGAACAGAATTGCATTGGAATATGAAACCAAAAACACATGTGCGAAAAACTTGACGATGAAGGAAGCTCAAATAGAAAGTTTCTAAGCACGATTGGCTAAGGAATGTGATTTAGGTTGCCAATTAGAGTTAGAAATGTCGTAGTTGGTATCTAAATCTGTTTGCACATCCTAGAAATGGAAAACAGAATTCAAAGCACATCCTTTAGAGACTAGGTGAAGAAGGAAGCTCAAATAGAAAGTTTTCGAGCACCATTGACCTTGGATTGTTATTTAAGTTTCCAATTACTCGTATAATAGCTATGGCGGTCGATCCAAATCAAAATGAATAGAATTGCGTGGAATATGAAACCAAAACACATGTGCGAAAAACTTGACGATGAAGGAAGCTCAAATAGAAAGTTTCTAAGCACGATTGGCTAAGGAATGTGATTTAGGTTGCCAATTAGAGTTAGAAATGTCGGTGTTGGTATCTAAATCTGCTTGCACATCCTAGAAATGGAAAACAGAATTGAAAGCACATCCTGTAGAGACTAGG
Organism: Senna siamea; assembly: GCA_031216115.1. NCBI lineage: Eukaryota > Viridiplantae > Streptophyta > Magnoliopsida > Fabales > Fabaceae > Senna > Senna siamea. Next base: position 10,869,568 of record CM062358.1, on the reverse strand, counting down.
TGAAGAAGGAAGCTCAAATAGAAAGTTTTCGAGCACCATAGACCTGAGATTCCTATTTAAGTTTCTAATTACTCGTATAACAGCTATGGCGGTCGATCCAAAGCAAAATGAACAGAATTGCAGTGGAATATGAAACCAAAATCACATGTGCGAAAAACTTGACGATGTAGGAAGCTCAAATAGAAAGTTTCTAAGCACGATTGGCTAAGGAATGTGATTTAGGTTGCCAATTAGAGTTAGAAATGTCGTTGTTGGTATCTAAATCTGTTTGCACATCCTAGAAATGGAAAACAGAATCGAAAACACATCCTGTAGAGACTTGGTGAAGAAGGAAGCACAAATAGAAACTTTTCGAGCACCATTCACCTTGGATTGTTATTTAAGTTTCCAATTACTCGTATAACAGCTATGGCGGTCGATCCAAATCAAAATGAACAGAATTGCGGTGGAGTATGAAACCAAAAACACTTGTGCGAAAAACTTGACGATGAAGGAAGCTCAAATAGAAAGTTTCTAAGCACGATTGGCTAAGGAATTTGATTTAGGTTGCCAATTAGAGTTATAAATATCGTTGTTGGTATCTAAATCTGTTTGCACATCCTAGAAATGGAAAACAGAATCTAAGCACATCCTGTAGAGACTAGGTGAAGAAGGAAGCTCAAATAGAAAGTTTTCGAGCACCACTGACTTGGGATTGCTATTTAAGTTTCTAATTACTCGTATAACAGCTATGGCGGTCGATCCAAATCAAAATGAACAGAATTGCGGTGGAATATGAAACCAAAAACACATGTGCAAAAAACTTGACGATGAAGGAAGCTCAAATAGAAAGTTTCTAAGCACGATTGGCTAAGGAATGTGATTTAGGTTGCCAATTAGAGTTAGAAATATCGGTGTTGGTATCTAAATCTGTTTGCACAACCTAGAAATGGAAAACAGAACTGAAAGCACATCCTGTAGAGACTAGGTGAAGAAGGAAGCTCAAATAGAAAGTTTTCGAGCACCATTGACCTTGGATTGTTATTTAAGTTTCTAATTACTCGTGATAACAATGATGGTTTCGATCCAAATCAAAATGAACAGAATTGCGGTGGAATATGAAACCAAAAACACATGTGCGAAAAACTTGACGATGAAGGAAGCTCAAATAGAAAGTTTCTAAGCACGATTGGCTAAGGAATGTGATTTAGGTTGCCAATTAGAGTTAGAAATGTCGTTGTTGGTATCTAAATCTGCTTGCACATCCTAGAAATGGAAAACAGAATCGAAAGCACATCCTGTAGAGACTAGGTGAAGAAGGAAGCTCAAATAGAAAGTTTTCGAGCACCATTGACCTTGGATTGTTATTTAAGTTTCTAATTACTCATATAACAGCTATGGCAGTTGATCCAAATGAAAATGAACAGAATTGCAGTGGAATATGAAACCAAAAACACTTGTGCGAAAAACTTGACGATGAAGGAAGCTCAAATAGAAAGTTTCTAAGCACGATTGGCTAAGGAATGTGATTTAGGTTGCCAATTAGAGTTAGAAATGTCGTTGTTGGTATCTAAATCTGTTTGCACAGCCTAGAAATGGAAAACAGAATCAAAAGCACATCCTGTAGAGACTAGGTGAAGAAGGAAGCTCAAATAGAAAGTTTTCGAGCACCACTGACCTGGGATTGCTCTTTAAGTTTCTAATTACTCGTATAACAGCTATGGCGGTCGATCCAAATGAAAATGAACAGAATTGCAGTGGAATATGAAACCAAAAACACATGTGCGAAAAACTTGACGATGAAGGAAGCTCAAATAGAAAGTTTCTAAGCACGATTGGCTAAGGAATGTGATTTAGGTTGCCAATTAGAGTTAGAAATGTCGTTGTTGGTATCTAAATCTGTTTGCACATCCTAGAAATGGAAAACAGAATCGAAAGCACATCCTGTAGAGACTAGGTGAAGAAGGAAGCTCAAATAGAAAGTTTTCGAGCACCACTGACCTGCGATTGCTCTTTAAGTTTCTAATTACCCATATAACAGCTATGGCGGTCGATCCAAATTAAAATGAACATAATTGCAGTGGAATATGAAACCAAAAACACATGTGCGAAAAACTTGACGATGAAGGAAGCTCAAATAGAAAGTTTCTAAGCACGATTGGCTAAGGAATGTGATTTAGGTTGCCAATTAGAGTTAGAAATGTCGTTGTTGGTATCTAAATCTGTTTGCACATCCTAGAAATGGAAAACAGAATCGAAAGCACATCCTATAGAGACTAGGTGAAGAAGGAAGCTCAAATAGAAAGTTTTCGAGCACCATTGACCTTGGATTGTTATTTAATTTTCCAATTACTCGTGATAACAAATGCATGGCGGTCGATCCAAATCAAAATGAACAGAATTAAGATGGAATATGAAACCAAAAACACATGTGCGAAAAACTTGACGATGAAGGAAGCTCAAATAGAAAGTTTCTAAGCACGACTGGCTAAGGAATGTGATTTAGGTTGCCAATTAGAGTTAGAAAATTCAGTGTTGGCATCTAAATTCGTTTGCACATCATTAGAAATGGAAAACAGAATCGAAAAGCACATCCCAGAGACTAGGTGAAGAAGGAAGCTCAAATAGAAAGTTTTCGAGCACCATCGACCTGGATTGTTATTTAAGTTTCTAATTACTCGTGATAACAGCTATGGTGATCGATCCAAATCAAAATGAACAGAATTGCAGTGGAATATGAAACCAAAAACACATGTGCGAAAAACTTGACGATGAAGGAAGCTCAAATAGAAAGTTTCTAAGCACGATTGGCTAAGGAATGTGATTTAGGTTGCCAATTAGAGTTAGAAATGTCGTTGTTGGTATCTAAATCTGTTTGCACATCCTAGAAATGGAAAACAGAATCGAAAGCACATCCTCTAGAGACTAGGTGAAGAAGGCAGCTCAAATAGAAAGTTTTCGAGCACCATTGACCTTGGATTGTTATTTAATTTTCTAATTACTCGTATAACAGCTATGGCAGTCGATCGAAATCAAAATGAACAGAATTGCAGTGGAATATGAAACCAAAAACACATGTGCGAAAAACTTGACGATGAAGGAAGCTCAAATAGAAAGTTTCTAAGCACGATTGGCTAAGGAATGTGATTTAGGTTGCCAATTAGAGTTAGAAATGTCGTTGTTGGTATCTAAATCTGTTTGCACATCCTAGAAATGGAAAACAGAATCAAAAGCACATCCTGAAGAGACTTGGTGAAGAAGGAAGCTCAAATAGATAGTTTTCGAGCACCACTGACCTTGGATTGTGATTTAAGTTTTGAATTACGCGTATAACAGATATGGCGGTCGATCCAAATCAAAATGAACAGAATTGCAGTGGAATATGAAACCAAAAACACATGTGCGAAAAACTTGACGATGAAGGAAGCTCAAATAGAAAGTTTCTAAGCACGATTGGCTAAGGAATGTGATTTAGGTTGCCAATTAGAGTTAGAAATGTCGTGTTTGGTATCTAAATCTGTTTGCACATCCTAGAAATGGAAAACAGAATCGAAAGCACATCCTGTAGAGACTAGGTGAAGAAGGAAGCTCAAATAGAAAGTTTTCGAGCACCACTAACCTGGGATTCCTATTTAAGTTTCTAATTACTCGTATAACAGCTATGGCGGTCGATCCAAATCAAAATGAACAGAATTGCAGTGGAATATGAAACCAAAAACACTTGTGCGAAAAACTTGACGATGAAGGAAGCTCAAATAGAAAGTTTCTAAGCACGATTGGCTAAGGAATGTGATTTAGGTTGCCAATTAGAGTTAGAAATGTCGTTGTTGGTATCTAAATCTGTTTGCACAGCCTAGAAATGGAAAACAGAATCAAAAGCACATCCTGTAGAGACTAGGTGAAGAAGGAAGCTCAAATAGAAAGTTTTCGAGCACCACTGACCTGGGATTGCTCTTTAAGTTTCTAATTACTCATATAACAGCTGTGGCGGTCGATCCAAATCAAAATGAACAGAATTGCAGTGGAATATGAAACCAAAAACACATGTGCGAAAAACTTGACGATGAAGGAAGCTCAAATAGAAAGTTTCTAAGCACGATTGGCTAAGGAATGTGATTTAGGTTGCCAATTAGAGTTAGAAATGTCGTTGTTGGTATCTAAATCTGTTTGCACATCCTAGAAATGGAAAACAGAATCAAAAGCACATCCTGTAGAGACTAGGTGAAGAAGGAAGCTCAAATAGAAAGTTTTCGAGCACCACTGACCTGGGATTGCTATTTAAGTTTCTAATTACTCGTATAACAGCTATGGTGATCGATCCAAATCAAAATGAACAGAATTGCAGTGGAATATGAAACCAAAAACACATGTGCGAAAAACTTGACGATGAAGGAAGCTCAAATAGAAAGTTTCTAAGCACGATTGGCTAAGGAATGTGATTTAGGTTGCCAATTAGAGTTAGAAATGTCGTTTTGGTATCCAAATCCGGTTTCACTTCATAGAATTGTAATACGGAATCGAAAGCACATTCTGTGGAGATTTGGTGAAGAAGGAAGGTCAAATAGAATGTTTTCGACCACCACTGACCTGGGATTGCTAATTAAGTTTCTAATTACTCGTGATAACAAATGGCGATCGATCCATATCAAAATGAACAGAATTGCAGTGCAATATGAAACCAAAAACACATGTCGGAAAAACTTGACGATGAAGGAAGCTCAAATAGAAAGTTTCTAAGCACGATTGGCTAAGGAATGTGATTTAGGTTGCCAATTAGAGTTAGAAAAATCGCTGTTGGTATCTAAATCTGTTTGCACATCCTAGAAATGGAAAACAGAATCCAAAGCACATCCTGTAGAGACTAGGTGAAGAAGGAAGCTCAAATAGAAAGTTTTCGAGCACCACTGACCAGGAATTGCTATTTAAGTTTCTAATTACTCGTATAACAACTATAGCGGTCGATCCAAATCAAAATGAACAGAATTGCAGTGGAATATGAAACCAAAAACACATGTGCGAAAAACTTGACGATGAAGGAAGCTCAAATAGAAAGTTTCTAAGCACGATTGGCTAAGGAATGTGATTTAGGTTGCCAATTAGAGTTAGAAATATCGTTTTTGGTATCTAAATCTGCTTGCACATCCTAGAAATGGAAAACAGAATCGAAAGCACATCCTGTATCGACTAGGTGAAGAAGGAAGCTCAAATAGAAAGTTTTGGAGCACCACTGACCTGGGATTGCTCTTTAAGATTCTAATTACTCATATAACAGCTGTGGTGGCCGATCCAAATCAAAATCAAACAGAATTGCAGTGGAATATGAAATCAAAAACACATGTGCGAAAAACTTGACGATGAAGGAAGCTCAAATAGAAAGTTTCTAAGCACGATTGGCTAAGGAATGTGATTTAGGTTGCCAATTAGAGTTAGAAATGTCGTTTTTGGTATCTAAATCTGTTTGCACATCCTAGAAATGGAAAACAGATTCGAAAGCACATCCTGTAGAGACTAGGTGAAGAAGGCAGCTCAAATAGAAAGTTTTCGAGCACCATTGACCTTGGATTGTTATTTAAGTTTCCAATTACTCGTATAACAGCCATGGCGGTCGATCCAAATCAAAATGAACAGAATTGCAATGGAATATGAAACCAAAAACACATGTGCGAAAAACTTGACGATGAAGGAAGCTCAAATAGAAAGTTTCTAAGCACGATTGGCTAAGGAATGTGATTTAGGTTGCCAATTAGAGTTAGAAATGTCGTTGTTGGTATCTAAATCTGCTTGCACATCCTAGAAATGGAAAACAGAATCGAAAGCACATCCTGTAGAGACTTGGTGAAGAAGGATGCTCAAATAGAATGTTTTACCGCACCATTGGCCTTGGATTGTTATTTAAGTTTCCAATTACTCATATAATAGTCATGGCGGTCGATCCAAATCAAAATGAACAGAATTGCAGTGGAATATGAAACCAAAAACACATGTGCGAAAAACTTGACGATGAAGGAAGCTCAAATAGAAAGTTTCTAAGCACGATTGGCTAAGGAATGTGATTTAGGTTGCCAATTAGAGTTAGAAATGTCGTTGTTGGTATCTAAATCTGTTTGCACATCCTAGAAATGGAAAACAGAATCGAAAGCACATCATGTAGAGACTAGGTGAAGAAGGAAGCTCAAATAGAAAGTTTTCGAGCACCACTGACCTGGAATTGCTATTTAAGTTTCTAATTACTCGTATAACAGCTATGGCGGTCGATCCAAATGAAAATGAACAGAATTGCAGTGTAATATGAAAACAAAAACACATGTGCGAAAAACTTGACGATGAAGGAAGCTCAAATAGAAAGTTTCTAAGCACGATTGGCTAAGGAATGTGATTTAGGTTGCCAATTAGAGTTAGAAATGTCGTTGTTGGTATCTAAATCTGCTTGCACATCCTAGAAATGGAAAACAGAATCGAAAGCACATCATGTAGAGACTTGGTGAAGAAGGAAGCTCAAATAGAAAGTTTTCAAGCATCACTGACCTGGGATTTCTATTTAAGTTTCTAATTACTCGTGTAACAGCTATGGCGGTCGATCCAAAACAAAATGAACAGAATTGCAGTGGAATATGAAACCAAAAACACATGTGCGAAAAACTTGACGATGAAGGAAGCTCAAATAGAAAGTTTCTAAGCACGATTGGCTAAGGAATGTGATTTAGGTTGCCAATTAGAGTTAGAAATGTCGTTGTTGGTATGTAAATCTGTTTGCACATCCTAGAAATGGAAAACAGAATCGAAAGAACATCCTATAGAGACTAGGTGAAGAAGGCAGCTCAAATAGAAAGTTTTCGAGCACCATTGACCTTGGATTGTTATTTAAGTTTCCAATTACTCGTATAACAAATGGCATGCGGTCGATCCAAATGAAAATGATCAGAATTGCAGTGGAATATGAAACCAAAAACACTTTTGCGAAAAAGATGACAATGAAGGAAGCTCAAATAGAAAGTTTCTAAGCACGATTGGCTAAGGAATGTGATTTAGGTCGCCAATTAGAGTTAGAAATATCGTTTTTGGTATCTAAATCTGTTTGCACATCCTAAAAATGGAAAACAGAATTGAAAGCACATCCTGTAGAGACTAGGTGAAGATGGAAGCTCAAAAAGAAAGTTTTCAAGCACCACTGAGCTGGGATTGCTATTTAAGTTTCTAATTAATCGTATAACAGCTATGGCAGTCGATCCAAATTAAAATGAACATAATTGCAGTGGAATATGAAACCAAAAACACATGTGCGAAAGCTTAACGATGAAGGAAGCTCAAATAGAAAGTTTCTAAGCACGACTGGCTAAGGAATATGATTTAGGTTGCCAATTAGAGTTAGAAATGTCGTTGTTGGTATCTAAATCTGCTTGCACATCCTAGAAATGGAAAACAGAATCAAAAGCACATCCTGTAGAGACTAGGTGAAGAAGGAAGCTCAAATAGAAAGTTTTCGAGCACCACTGACCTGGGATTGCTCTTTAAGTTTCTAATTACTCGTATAACAGCTATGGCGGTCGATCCAAATCAAAATGAACAGAATTACGGTGGAATATGAAACCAAAAACACATGTGCGAAAAACTTGACGATGAAGGAAGCTCAAATAGAAAGTTTCTAAGCACGATTGGCTAAGGAATGTGATTTAGGTTGCCAATTAGAGTTAGAAATGTCGTTGTTGGTATCTAAATCTGTTTGCACATCCTAGAAATGGAAAACAGAATCGAAAGCACATCCTGTAGAGACTAGGTGAAGAAGGAAGCTCAAATAGAAAGTTTTCGAGCACCATTGACCTTGGATTGTTATTTAAGTTTCTAATTACTCGTATAACAGCTGTGGCGGTCGATCCAAATCAAAATGAACAGAATTGCAGTGGAATATGAAACCAAAAACACATGTGCGAAAAACTTGACGATGAAGGAAGCTCAAATAGAAAGTTTCTAAGCACGATTGGCTAAGGAATGTGATTTAGGTTGCCAATTAGAGTTAGAAATGTCGTTGTTGGTATCTAAATCTGTTTGCACATCCTAGAAATGGAAAACAGAATCGAAAGCACATCCTGTAGAGACTAGGTGAAGAAGGAAGCTCAAATAGAAAGTTTTCGAGCACCACTGACCTGGGATTGCTCTTTAAGTTTCTAATTACTCGTATAACAGCTGTGGCGGTCGATCCAAATCAAAATGAACAGAATTGCAGTGGAATATGAAACCAAAAACACATGTGCGAAAAACTTGACGATGAAGGAAGCTCAAATAGAAAGTTTCTAAGCACGATTGGCTAAGGAATGTGATTTAGGTTGCCAATTAGAGTTAGAAATGTCGTTGTTGGTATCTAAATCTGTTTGCACAGCCTAGAAATGGAAAACAGAATCAAAAGCACATCCTGTAGAGACTAGGTGAAGAAGGAAGCTCAAATAGAAAGTTTTCGAGCACCACTGACCTGGGATTGCTCTTTAAGTTTCTAATTACTCGTATAACAGCTGTGGCGGTCGATCCAAATCAAAATGAACAGAATTGCAATGGAATATGAAACCAAAAACACATGTGCGAAAAACTTGACGATGAAGGAAGCTCAAATAGAAAGTTTCTAAGCACGATTGGCTAAGGAATGTGATTTAGGTTGCCAATTAGAGTTAGAAATGTCGTTGTTGGTATCTAAATCTGTTTGCACATCCTAGAAATGGAAAATGGAATCAAAGCACATCATGTAGAGACGAGGTGAAGAAGGAAGCTCAAATAAAAAGTTTTCGAGCACCATCGACCTGATTGTTATTTAAGTTTCTAATTACTCGTGATAACAAATGGCGGTCGATCCAAATCAAAATGAACATAATTGCAGTGGAATATGGAACCAAAACACATGTACGAAAAACTTGACGATGAAGGAAGCTCAAATAGAAAGTTTCTAAGCACGATTGGCTAAGGAATGTGATTTAGGTTGCCAATTAGAGTTAGAAATGTCGCTGTTGGTATCTAAATCTGGTTGCATATCCTAGAAATGGAAAAATGTAATCGAAAGCACATCCTCGTAGAGACTAGGTGAAGAAGGAAGCTCAAATAGAAAGTTGACGATCACCATTGACCTGATTGTTATTTAAGTTTCTATTTACTCGTATAACAGCTATGGCGGACGATCCAAATCAAAATGAACATAATTGCAGTGGAATATGAAACCAAAAACACTTGTGCGAAAAACTTGACGATGAAGGAAGCTCAAATAGAAAGTTTCTAAGCACGATTGGCTAAGGAATGTGATTTAGGTTGCCAATTAGAGTTAGAAATGTCGCTGTTGGTATCCAAATCTGTTTGCACATCCTAAAAATGGAAAACAGAATTGAAAGCACAGTCTTCAGAGACATGGTGAAGAAGGATGCTTAAATAGAAAGTTTTCAAGCACCACTGACCTGGGATTGCTATTTAAGTTTCTAATTACTCATATAACAGCTATGGCGGTCGATCCAAATGAAAATGAACAGAATTGCAGTGGAATATGAAACCAAAAACACATGTGCGAAAAACTTGACGATGAAGGAAGCTCAAATAGAAAGTTTCTAAGCACGATTGGCTAAGGAATGTGATTTAGGTTGCCAATTAGAGTTAGAAATGTCATTTTTGGTATCTAAATCTGTTTGCACATCCTAGAAATGGAAAACAGAATCAAAAGCACATCCGGTAGAGACTAGGTGAAGAAGGAAGCTCAAATAGAAAGTTTTCGAGCACCACTGACCTGGGATTGCTCTTTAAGTTTCTAATTACTCGTATAACAACTGTGGCGGTCGATCCAAATCAAAATGAACAGAATTGCAAAGGAATATGAAACCAAAAACACATGTGCGAAAAACTTGACGATGAAGGAAGCTCAAATAGAAAGTTTCTAAGCACGATTGGCTAAGGAATGTGATTTAGGTTGCCAATTAGAGTTAGAAATGTCGTTGTTGGTATCTAAATCTGTTTGCACAGCCTAGAAATGGAAAACAGAATCAAAAGCACATCCTGTAGAGACTAGGTGAAGAAGGAAGCTCAAATAGAAAGTTTTCGAGCACCATAGACCTGGGATTACTCTTTAAGTTTCTAATTACTCGTATAACAGCTATGGCGGTCGATCCAAATCAAAATGAACAGAATTGCAGTGGAATATGAAACCAAAAACACATGTGCGAAAAACTTGACGATGAAGGAAGCTCAAATAGAAAGTTTCTAAGCACGATTGGCTAAGGAATGTGATTTAGGTTGCCAATTAGAGTTAGAAATGTCGTTGTTGGTATCTAAATCTGTTTGCACATCCTAGAAATGGAAAACAGAATCGAAAGCACATCCTCTAGAGACTAGGTGAAGAAGGAAGCTCAAATAGAAAGTTTTCGAGCACCATCGACCTCGATTGCTATTTAAGTTTCTAATTACTCGTGATAACAAATAGCGGCCGATCCAAATCAAAATGAACAGAATTGCAGTGGAATATGAAACCAAAAACACATGTGCGAAAAACTTGACGATGAAGGAAGCTCAAATAGAAAGTTTCTAAGCACGATTGGCTAAGGAATGTGATTTAGGTTGCCAATTAGAGTTAGAAATGTCGTTGTTGGTATCTAAATCTGTTTGCACATCCTAGAAATGGAAAACAGAATCGAAAGCACATCCTGTAGAGACTAGGTGAAGAAGGAAGCTCAAATAGAAAGTTTTCGAGCACCACTGACCTGGAATTGCTATTTAAGTTTCTAATTACTCGTATAACAGCTATGGCGGTCGATCCAAATCAAAATGAACAGAATTGCAGTGGAATATGAAACCAAAAACACATGTGCGAAAAACTTGACGATGAAGGAAGCTCAAATAGAAAGTTTCTAAGCACGATTGGCTAAGGAATGTGATTTAGGTTGCCAATTAGAGTTAGAAATGTCGTTGTTGGTATCTAAATCTGTTTGCACATCCTAGAAATGGAAAACAGAATCGAAAGCACATCCTGTAGAGACTAGGTGAAGAAGGAAGCTCAAATAGAAAGTTTTCGAGCACCACTGACCTGGGATTGCTATTTAAGTTTCTAATTACTCGTATAACAACTATGGCGGTCGATCCAAATCAAAATGAACAGAATTGCAGTGGAATATGAAACCAAAAACACATGTGCGAAAAACTTGACGATGAAGGAAGCTCAAATAGAAAGTTTCTAAGCACGATTGGCTAAGGAATGTGATTTAGGTTGCCAATTAGAGTTAGAAATGTCGTTGTTGGTATCTAAATCTGTTTGCACATCCTAGAAATGGAAAACAGAATCACAAGCACATCCTGTAGAGACTAGGTGAAGAAGGAAGCTCAAATAGAAAGTTTTCGAGCACCACTGACCTGTGATTGCTCTTTAAGTTTCTAATTACTCGTATAACAGCTATGGCGGTCGATCCAAATCAAAATGAACAGAATTGCAATGGAATATGAAACCAAAAACACATGTGCGAAAAACTTGACGATGAAGGAAGCTCAAATAGAAAGTTTCTAAGCACGATTGGCTAAGGAATGTGATTTAGGTTGCCAATTAGAGTTAGAAATGTCGTTGTTGGTATCTAAATCTGTTTGCACATCCTAGAAATGGAAAACAGAATCGAAAGCACATCCTGTAGAGACTAGGTGAAGAAGGAAGCTCAAATAGAAAGTTTTCGAGCACCACTGACCTGGGATTGCTCTTTAAGTTTCTAATTACTCGTATAACAGCTATGGCGGTCGATCCAAATCAAAATGAACAGAATTGCAGTGGAATATGAAACCAAAAACACATGTGCGAAAAACTTGACGATGAAGGAAGCTCAAATAGAAAGTTTCTAAGCACGATTGGCTAAGGAATGTGATTTAGGTTGCCAATTAGAGTTAGAAATGTCGTTGTTGGTATCTAAATCTGTTTGCACAGCCTAGAAATGGAAAACAGAATCAAAAGCACATCCTGTAGAGACTAGGTGAAGAAGGAAGCTCAAATAGAAAGTTTTCGAGCACCACTGACCTATGATTGCTCTTTAAGTTTCTAATTACTCGTATAACAAATGCATGGCGGTCGATCCAAATCAAAATGAACAGAATTGCAGTGGAATATGAAACCAAAAACACATGTGCGAAAAACTTGACGATGAAGGAAGCTCAAATAGAAAGTTTCTAAGCACGATTGGCTAAGGAATGTGATTTAGGTTGCCAATTAGAGTTAGAAATGTCGTTGTTGGTATCTAAATCTGTTTGCACATCCTAGAAATGGAAAACAGAATTCAAAGCACATCCTTTAGAGACTAGGTGAAGAAGGAAGGCCAAATAGAAAGTTTTTGAGCACCATCGACCTTGGATTGTTATTTAAGTTTCCAATTACTCGTTTAACAGCTGTGGCAGTCGATCCAAATCAAAATGAACAGAATTGCGGTGAAATATGAAACCAAAAACACATGTGCGAAAAACTTGACGATGAAGGAAGCTCAAATAGAAAGTTTCTAAGCACGATTGGCTAAGGAATGTGATTTAGGTTGCCAATTAGAGTTAGAAATGTCGTTGTTGGTATCTAAATCTGTTTGCACATCCTAGAAATGGAAAACAGAATCAAAAGCACATCCTGTAGAGACTAGGTGAAGAAGGAAGCTCAAATAGAAAGTTTTCGAGCACCACTGACCTTGGATTGCTCTTTAAGTTTCTAATTACTCGTGATAACAATTGGCGGTCGATCCAAATCAAAATGAAAAGAACTGTAGTGGAATATGAAACCAAAAACACATGTGCGAAAAACTTGACGATGAAGGAAGCTCAAATAGAAAGTTTCTAAGCACGATTGGCTAAGGAATGTGATTTAGGTTGCCAATTAGAGTTAGAAATGTCGTTGTTGGTATCTAAATCTGTTTGCACATCCTAGAAATGGAAAACAGAATTGAAAGCACATCCTGTAGAGACTAGGTGAAGATGGAAGCTCAAAAAGAAAGTTTTCGAGCACCATTAACCTTGGCTTGTTATTTAGGTTTCCAATTATTCGTATAACAGCTGTTGCGGTCGATCCAAATCAAAATGAACAGAATTGCAGTGGAATATGAAACCAAAAACACATGTGCGAAAAACTTGACGATGAAGGAAGCTCAAATAGAAAGTTTCTAAGCACGATTGGCTAAGGAATATGATTTAGGTTGCCAATTAGAGTTAGAAATGTCGTTGTTGGTATCTAAATCTGCTTGCACATCCTAGAAATGGAAAACAGAATCAAAAGCACATCCTGTAGAGACTAGGTAAAGAAGGAAGCTCAAATAGAATGTTTTCGAGCACCACTGACCTGGGATTGGTCTTTAAGTTTCTAATTAGTCGTATAACAGCAATGGATGTCGATCCAAATGAAAATGAACAGAATTGCAGTGGAACATGAAACCAAAAACACTTTTCCGAAAAACTTGACGATGAAGGAAGCTCAAATAGAAAGTTTCTAAGCACGATTGGCTAAGGAATGTGATTTAGGTTGCCAATTAGAGTTAGAAATGTCGTTGTTGGTATCTAAATCTGTTTGCACATCCTAGAAATGGAAAACAGAATCGAAAGCACATCCTGTAGAGACTAGGTGAAGAAGGAAGCTCAAATAGAAAGTTTTCGAGCACCACTGACCTGGAATTGCTATTTAAGTTTCTAATTACTCGTATAACAGCTATGGCGGTCGATCCAAATGAAAATGAACAGAATTACATTGGAATATGAAACCAAAAACACATGTGCGAAAAACTTGACGATGAAGGAAGCTCAAATAGAAAGTTTCTAAGCACGATTGGCTAAGGAATGTGATTTAGGTTGCCAATTAGAGTTAGAAATGTCGTTGTTGGTATCTAAATCTGTTTGCACATCCTAGAAATGGAAAATTGAATCGAAAGCACATCCTGTAGAGACTAGGTGAAGAAGGAAGCTCAAATAGAAAGTTTTCGAGCACCATTGACCTTGGATTGTTATTTAAGTTTCCAATTACTCGTTTAACAACTATGGCGGTCGATGCAAATCAAAATGAACAGAATTGCAAAGGAATATGAAACCAAAAACACATGTGCGAAAAACTTGACGATGAAGGAAGCTCAAATAGAAAGTTTCTAAGCACGATTGGCTAAGGAATGTGATTTAGGTTGCCAAATAGAGTTAGAAATGTCGTTGTTGGATCTAAATCTGTTTGCACATCCTAGAAATGGAAAACAGAATCGAAAGCACATCCCGTAGCGACTAGGTGAAGAAGGAAGCTCAAATAGAAAGTTTTGGAGCACCATCGACCTGATTGTTATTTAAGTTTCTAATTACTCGTGATAACAAATGGCGATCGATCCAAATCAAAATGAACAGAATTGCGGTGGAATATGAAACCAAAAACACATGTGCGAAAAACTTGACGATGAAGGAAGCTCAAATAGAAAGTTTCTAAGCACGATTGGCTAAGGAATGTGATTTAGGTTGCCAATTAGAGTTAGAAATGTCGTTGTTGGTATCTAAATCTGTTTGCACATCCTAGAAATGGAAAACAGAATTCAAAGCACATCCTTTAGAGACTAGGTGAAGAAGGAAGCTCAAATAGAAAGTTTTCGAGCACCATTAACCTTGGATTGTTCTTTAAGTTTCCAATGACTCATATAACAGTTGTGGCGGTCGATCCAAATCAAAATGAACAGAATTCCGGTGGAATATGAAACCAAAAATACATGTGCGAAAAACTTGACGATGAAGGAAACGCAAATGGAAAGTTTCTAAGCACGATTGGCTAAGGAATGTGATTTAGGTTGCCAATTAGAGTTAGAAATGTCGTTGTTGGTATCTAAATCTGTTTGCACATCCTAGAAATGGAAAACAGAATCGAAAGCACATCCTGTAGAGACTAGGTGAAGAAGGAAGCTCAAATAGAAAGTTTTCGAGCACCAATGACCTGGAATTGCTATTTAAGTTTCTAATGACTCGTATAACAACTATAGCGGTCGATCCAAATCAAAATGAACAGAATTGCAGTGTAATATGAAACCAAAAACACATGTGCGAAAAACTTGACGATGAAGGAAGCTCAAATAGAAAGTTTCTAAGCACGATTGGCTAAGGAATGTGATTTAGGTTGCCAATTAGAGTTAGAAATGTCATTGTTGGTATCTAAATCTGTTTGCACATCCTAGAAATGGAAAACAGAATTGAAAGGAGATCCTGGAGAGACCTGGTGAAGAAGGAAGCTCAAATAGAAATTTTTCGAGCACCAATGACCTGGGATTGCTATTTAAGTTTCTAATTACTCGTATAACAATGCATGGCGGTCGATCCAAATCAAAATGAATAGAATTGCAGTGGAATATGAAACCAAAAACACATGTGCGAAAAACTTGACGATGAAGGAAGCTCAAATAGAAAGTTTCTAAGCACGATTGGCTAAGGAATGTGATTTAGGTTGCCAATTAGAGTTAGAAATATCGTTGTTGGTATCTAAATCTATTTGCTCATCCTAGAAATGGAAAACAGACTTCAAAGCACATCCTGTAGATACTTGGTGAAGAAGGAAGCTCAAATAGAAAGTTTTCGAGCACCATTAACCTTGGATTGTTCTTTAAGTTTCCAATTACTCGTTTAACAACTATGGCGGTCGATGCAAATCAAAATGAACAGAATTGCAAAGGAATATGAAACCAAAAACACATGTGCGAAAAACTTGACGATGGAGGAATATCAAATAGAAAGTTTCTAAGCACGATTGGCTAAGGAATGTGATTTAGGTTGCCAATTAGAGTTAGAAATGTCGTTGTTGGTATCTAAATCTGTTTGCACATCCTAGAAATGGAAAACAGAATCGAAAGCACATCCTGTAGAGACTAGGTGAAGAAGGAAGCTCAAATAGAAAGTTTTCGAGCACCATTGACCTTGGATTGTTATTTAAGTTTCCAATTACTCGTATAACAAATGGCTCGATCCAAATCAAAATGAACAGAATTGCAATGGAATATGAAACCAAAAACACATGTGCGAAAAACTTGACGATGAAGGAAGCTCAAATAGAAAGTTTCTAAGCACGATTGGCTAAGGAATGTGATTTAGGTTGCCAATTAGAGTTAGAAATGTCGTTTTTGGTATCTAAATCTGTTTGCACATCCTAGAAATGGAAAACAGAATCGAAAGCACATCCTCTACACACTAGGTGAACAAGGAAGCTCAAAGAGAAAGTTTTCGAGCACCACTAATCTGGAATTGCTATTTAAGTTTCTAATTACTCGTATAACAAATGCATGGCTCGATCCAAATCAAAATGAACAGAATTGCAGTGGAATATGAAACCAAAAACACATGTGCGAAAAACTTGACGATGAAGGAAGCTCAAATAGAAAGTTTCTAAGCACGATTGGCTAAGGAATGTGATTTAGGTTGCCAATTAGAGTTAGAAATGTCGATGTTGGTATCTAAATCTGTTTGCACATCCTAGAAATGGAAAACAGAATCGAAAGCACATCCCGTAGAGACTAGGTGAAGAAGGAAGCTCAAATAGAAAGTTTTCGAGCACCACAGACCTGGGATTGCTCTTTAAGTTTCTAATTACTCGTATCACAACTGTGGCGGTCGATCCAAATCAAAATGAACAGAATTGCAATGGAATATGAAACCAAAAACACATGTGCGAAAAACTTGACGATGAAGGAAGCTCAAATAGAAAGTTTCTAAGCACGATTGGCTAAGGAATGTGATTTAGGTTGCCAATTAGAGTTAGAAATGTCGTTGTTGGTATCTAAATCTGTTTGTACATCCTAGAAATGGAAAACAGAATAAAAGCACATCCTGTAGAGACTAGGTGAAGAAGGAAGCTCACGTAGAAAGTTTTCGAGCACCATCGACCTGGATTGCTATTTAAGTTTCTAATTACTCGTGATAACAATGCATGGCGGCCGATCCAAATCAAAATGAGCAGAATTGCAGTGGAATATGAAACCAAAAACACATGTGCGAAAAACTTGACGATGAAGGAAGCTCAAATAGAAAGTTTCTAAGCACGATTGGCGAAGGAATGTGATTTAGGTCTCGAATTAGAGTTAGAACTGTCGCTGTTGGTATCTAAATCTGTTTGCACATCCTAGAAATGGAAAACAGAATCGAAAGCACATCCTCAGAGACTAGGTGAAGAAGGAACTCAAATAGAAAGTTTTCGAGCACCACCGACCTGATTGCTATTTAAGTTTCTAATTACTCGTGATAACAAATGGCGGTCGATCCTAATCAAATTGAATAGAATTGCTGTGGAATATGAAACCAAAAACACTTGTGCTAAAAACTTGCCGATGAAGGAAGCTCAAATAGAAAGTATCTAAGCACGATTGGCTAAGGAATGTGATTTCAGTTTCCAATTACAGTTATAAATGTCGTTATTGGTATCTAAATCTGTTTCCACATCCGAGAAATGGAAAACAGAATCAAAAGCACATCCTACAGAGACTTGGTGAAGAAGGAAGCTCAAAAAGAAAACTTTCGCGCACCATTGACCTTGGATTGTTATTTAAATTTTGAATTACTCGTATAATAGCTATGGCGGTCGATCCAAATCAAAATGAACAGAATTGCCGTGGAATATGAAACCAAAAACACATGTGCGAAAAACTTAACGATGAAGGAAGCTCAAATAGAAAGTTTCTAAGCACGATTGGCTAAGGAATGTGATTTAGGTTGCCAATTAGAGTTAGAAATGTCGTTGTTGGTATCTAAATCTGTTTGCACATCCTAGAAATGGAAAACAGATTCGAAAGCACATCCTGTAGAGACTAGGTGAAGAAGGCAGCTCAAATAGAAAGTTTTCGAGCACCATTGACCTTGGATTGTTATTTAAGTTTCCAATTACTCGTATAACAGCTATGGCGGTCGATCCAAACCAAAATGAACAGAATTACAGTGGAATATGAAACCAAAAACACATGTGCGAAAAACTTGACGATGAAGGAAGCTCAAATAGAAAGTTTCTAAGCACGATTGGCTAAGGAATGTGATTTAGGTTGCCAATTAGAGTTAGAAATGTCGTTGTTGGTATCTAAATCTGTTTGCACATCCTAGAAATGGAAAACAGAATCGAAAGCACATCCTGTATCGACTAGGTGAAGAAGGAAGCTCAAATAGAAAGTTTTGGAGCACCACTGACCTGGGATTGCTATTTAAGTTTCTAATTACTCGTATAACAGCTATGGATGTCGATCCAAATGAAAATGAACAGAATTGTAGTGGAATATGAAACCAAAAACACATGTGCGAAAAACTTGACGATGAAGGAAGCTCAAATAGAAAGTTTCTAAGCACGATTGGCTAAGGAATGTGATTTAGGTTGCCAATTAGAGTTAGAAATGTCGTTGTTGGTATCTAAATCTGTTTGCACATCCTAGAAATGGAAAAGGTAATTGAAAGGACATCCGGTAGAGACTAGGTGAAGAAGGAAGCTCAAATAGAAAGTTTTCGAGCACCATTGACCTGGAATTGCTATTTAAGTTTCTAATTACTCGTATAACAGCTATGGCGGTCGATCCAAATCAAAATGAACAGAATTGCAGTGGAATATGAAACCAAAAACACATGTGCGAAAAACTTGACGATGAAGGAAGCTCAAATAGAAAGTTTCTAAGCACGATTGGCTAAGGAATGTGATTTAGGTTGCCAATTAGAGTTAGAAATGTCGTTGTTGGTATCTAAATCTGTTTGCACATCCTAGAAATGGAAAACAGAATCAAAAGCACATCCTGTAGAGAGTTGGTGAAGAAGGAAGCTCAAATAGAAAGTTTTCGAGCACCACTGACCAGGCATTGCTATTTAAGTTTCTAATTACTCATATAACAGCTATGGCAATCGATCCAAATCAAAATGAACAGAATTGCAAAGGAATATGAAACCAAAAACACATGTACGAAAAACTTGATGATGAAGGAAGCTCAAATAGAAAGTTTCTAAGCACGATTGGCAATGGAATGTGATTTAGGTTGCCAATTAGAGTTAGAATTGTCGTTATTGGTATCTAAATCTGTTTGCACATCCTAGAAATGGAAAACAGAATCGAAAGCACATCCTGCAGAGACTAGGTTAAGAAGGAAGCTCAAATAGAAAGTTTTCGAGCACCATTGACCTTGGATTGTTATTTATGTTTCCAATTACTCGTATAACCGCAGTGGCGGTCGATCCAAATCAAAATGAACAGAATTGCGGTGGAATATGAAACCAAAAATACATGTACGAAAAACTTGACGATGAAGGAAGCTCAAATAGAAAGTTTCTAAGCACGATTGGCTAAGGAATGTGATTTAGGTTGCCAATTAGAGTTAGAAATATCATTGTTGGTATCTAAATCTGTTTGCACATCCTAGAAATGGAAAACAGAATCGAAAGCACATCCTGTAGAGACTAGGTGAAGAAGGAAGCTCAAATAGAAAGTTTTCGAGCACCACTGACCTGGGATTGCTATTTAAGTTTCTAATTACTCGTATAACAGCTATGGCGGTCGATCCAAAACAAAATGAACAAAATTGCCGTGGAATATGAAACCAAAAACACATGTGCGAAAAACTTGACGATGAAGGAAGCTCAAATAGAAAGTTTCTAAGCACGATTGGCTAAGGAATGTGATTTAGGTGGCCAATTAGAGTTAGAAATGTCGATGTTGGTATCTAAATCTGTTTTCACATCCTAGAAATGGAAAACAGAATCGAAAGCACATCCTACAGAGACTAGGTGAAGAAGGAAGCTCAAAAAGAAAGTTTTCGAGCACCAATGACCTTGGATTGTTATTTAAGTTTCTAATTACTCGTGATAACAAATGCATGGCGGTCGATCCACATCAAAATGAACAGAATTGCGATGGAATATGAAACCAAAAACACATGTGCGAAAAACTTGACGATGAAGGAAGCTCAAATAGAAAGTTTCTAAGCACGATTGGGTAAGGAATGTGATTTAGGTTGCCAATTAGAGTTAGAAATGTCGTTGTTGGTATCTAAATCTGTTTGCACATCCTAGAAATGGAAAACAGAATCGAAAGCACATCCTATAGAGACTAGGTGAAGAAGGAAGCTCAAATAGAAAGTTTTCGAGCACCACTGACCTGGGATTGCTCTTTAAGTTTCTAATTACTCGTGTAACAGCTATGGCGATCGATCCAAAACAAAATGAACAGAATTGCAGTGGAATATTAAACCAAAAACACTTTTGCGAAAAACTTGACGATGAAGGAAGCTCAAATAGAAAGTTTCTAAGCACGATTGGCTAAGGAATGTGATTTAGGTTGCCAATTAGAGTTAGAAATGTCGTTGTTGGTATCTAAATCTGTTTGCACATCCTAGAAATGGAAAACAGAATCGAAAGCACATCCTGTAGAGACTAGGTGAAGAAGGAAGCTCAAATAGAAAGTTTTCGAGCACCACAGACCTGGGATTGCTCTTTAAGTTTCTAATTACTCAGATAACAAATGGCGGTCGATCCAAATCAAAATGAACAGAATTGCAGTGGAATATGAAACCAAAAACACATGTGCGAAAAACTTGACGATGAAGGAAGCTCAAATAGAAAGTTTCTAAGCACGATTGGCTAAGGAATGTGATTTAGGTTGCCAATTAGAGTTAGAAATGTCGTTGTTGGTATCTAAATCTGCTTGCACATCCTAGAAATGGAAAACAGAATCGAAAGCACATCCTATAGAGACTAGGTGAAGAAGGAAGCTCTAATAGAAAGTTTTTGAGCACCATGGACCTAGGATTGTTATTTGAGTTTCCAATTACTCAGATAACAAATGCATGGCGGTCGATCCAAATCAAAATGAACAGAATTGCAAAGTGGAATATGAAACCAAAAACACATGTGCGAAAAACTTGACGATGAAGGAAGCTCAAATAGAAAGTTTCTAAGCACGATTGGCTAAGGAATGTGATTTAGGTTGCCAATTAGAGTTAGAAATGTCGTTGTTGGTATCTAAATCTGTTTGCACATCCTAGAAATGGAAAACAGAATCGAAAGCACATCCTGTAGAGACTAGGTGAAGAAGGAAGCTCAAATAGAAAGTTTTCGAGCACCATCGACCTTATTGTTATTTAAGTTTCTAATTACTCAGATAACAAATGATGGTGGTCGATAAAAATCAAAATGAACAGAATTGTAGTGGAATATGAAACCAACAACACATGTGCTACAAACTTGACAATGAAGGAAGCTCAAATAGAAAGTTTCTAAGCACGATTGGCTAAGGAATGTGATTTAGGTTGCCAATTAGAGTTAGAAATGTCGTTGTTGGTATCTAAATCTGTTTGCTCATCCTAGAAATGGAAAACAGAATTCAAAGCACATCCTTTAGAGACTAGGTGAAGAAGGAAGCTCAAATAGAAAGTTTTCGAGCACCATTGACCTTGGATTGTTATTTAAGTTTCTAATTACTCAGATAACAAATGCATGGCGGTCGATCTAAATCAAAATGTACAGAATTGCAAATGGAATATGAAACCAAAAACACATGTGCGAAAAACTTGACGATGAAGGAAGCTCAAATAGAAAGTTTCTAAGCACGATTGGCTAAGGAATGTGATTTAGGTTGCCAATTAGAGTTAGAAATGTCGTTTTTAGTATCTAAATCTGTTTCACATCCTAGAAATGGAAAATGTAATCAAAGCACATCCTCGTAGAGACTAGGTGAAGAAGGAAGCTCAAATAGAAAGTTTTCGAGCACCACCGACCTGATTGTTATTTAAGTTTCTAATTACTCGTGATAACAAATGCATGGCGGTCGATCCAAATCAAAATGAACAGAATTGCAGGGGAATATGAAACCAAAAACACATGTGCGAAAAACTTGACGATGAAGGAAGCTCAAATAGAAAGTTTCTAAGCACGATTGGCTAAGGAATGTGATTTAGGTTGCCAATTAGAGTTAGAAATGTCGTTGTTGGTATATAAATCTGTTTGCATAGCCTAGAAATGGAAAACAGAATCAAAAGCACATCCTCAGAGACTAGGTGAAGAAGGAAGCTCAAATAGAAAGTTTTCGAGCACCATTGACCTAATTGTTATTTAAGTTTCTAATTACTCAGATAACAAATGCATGGTCGATCCAAATCAAAATGAACAGAATTGCAATGGAATATGAAACCAAAAACACATGTGCGAAAAACTTAACGATGAAGGAAGCTCAAATAGAAAGTTTCTAAGCACGATTGGCTAAGGAATGTGATTTAGGTTGCTAATTAGAGTTAGAAATGTCGTTGTTGGTATCTAAATCTGTTTGCACATCATAGAAATGGAAAAAAGAATCAAAAAGCACATCCTGTAGAGACTAGGTGAAGAAGGAAGCTCAAATAGAAAGTTTTCGAGCACCATTGACCTTGGATTGTTATTTATGTTTCGAATTACTCGTGATAACAAATGCATGGCGGTCGATCCAAATCAAAATGAACAGAATTGCAGTGGAATATGAAACCAAAAACACATGTGCGAAAAACCTGACGATGAAGGAAGCTCAAATAGAAAGTTTCTAAGCACGATTGGCTAAGGAATGTGATTTAGGTTGCCAATTAGAGTTAGAAATGTCGTTGTTGTTATCTAAATCTGTTTGCACATCCTAGAAATGGAAAACAGAATCAAAAAGCACATCCTGTAGAGACTAGGTGAAGAAGGAAGCTCAAATAGAAAGTTTTCGAGCACCATTGACCTTGGATTGTTATTTAATTTTCCAATTACTCGTGATAACAAAGCTATGGAGCTCGATCCAAATCAAAATGAACAGAATTGCAGTGGAATATGAAACCAAAAACACATGTGCGAAAAACTTGACGATGAAGGAAGCTCAAATAGAAAGTTTCTAAGCACGATTGGCTAAGGAATGTGATTTAGGTTGCCAATTAGAGTTAGAAATGTCGTTGTTGGTATCTAAATCTGTTTGCACAGCCTAGAAATGGAAAACAGAATCAAAAGCACATCCTGTAGAGACTAGGTGAAGAAGGAAGCTCAAATAGAAAGTTTTCGAGCACCATTGACCTTGGATTGTTATTTAATTTTCCAATTACTCGTATAACAGCTGTGGCGGTCGATCCAAATCAAAATGAACAGAATTGCGGTGGAATATGAAACCAAAAACACATGTGCGAAAAACTTGACGATGAAGGAAGCTCAAATAGAAAGTTTCTAAGCACGATTGGCTAAGGAATGTGATTTAGGTTGCCAATTAGAGTTAGAAATGTCGTTTTTGGTATCTAAATCTGTTTGCACATCCTAGAAATGGAAAACAGAATCGAAAGCACATCCTGTAGAGACTAGGTGAAGAAGGCAGCTCAAATAGAAAGTTTTCGAGCACCATTGACCTTGGATTGTTATTTAAGTTTCTAATTACTCGTGATAACAATGGCGGTCGATCCAAATCAAAATGAACAGAATTGCGGTGGAATATGAAACCAAAAACACATGTGCGAAAAACTTGACGATGAAGGAAGCTCAAATAGAAAGTTTCTAAGCACGATTGGCTAAGGAATGTGATTTAGGTTGCCAATTAGAGTTAGAAATGTCGTTGTTGGTATCTAAATCTGTTTGCACATCCTAGAAATGGAAAACAGAATCGAATGCACATCCTGTAGAGACTAGGTGAAGAAGGAAGCTCAAATAGAAAGTTTTCGAGCACCATTGACCTGATTGCTATTTAAGTTTCTAATTACTCGTGATAACATGCATGGCGGTCGATCCAAATGAAAATGAACAGAATTGTATAGAATATGAAACCAAAAACACATGTGCGAAAAACTTGACGATGAAGGAAGCTCAAATAGAAAGTTTCTAAGCACGATTGGCTAAGGAATGTGATTTAGGTTGCCAATTAGAGTTAGAAATGTCGTTGTTGTAATCTAAATCTGCTTGCACATCCTAGAAATGGAAAACAGAATTGAAAGCAGATCCTGTAGAGACTAGGGGAAGAAGGAAGCTCAAATAGAAAGTTTTCGAGCACCATTGACCTTGGATTGTTATTTAATTTTCCAATTACTCGTATAACAGTGGTGGCGGTCGATCCAAATCAAAATGAACAGAATTGCAGTGGAATATGAAACCAAAAACACATGTGCGAAAAACTTGACGATGAAGGAAGCTCAAATAGAAAGTTTCTAAGCACGATTGGCTAAGGAATGTGATTTAGGTTGCCAATTAGAGTTAGAAATGTCGTTGTTGGTATCTAAATCTGTTTGCACATCCTAGAAATGGAAAACAAAATCGAAAGCACATCCTGTAGAGACTAGGTGAAGAAGGAAGCTCAAATAGAAAGTTTTCGAGCACCATTGACCTTGGATTGTTATTTAAGTTTCCAATTACTCATATAACAGCTTTGGCGGTCGATCCAAATCAAAATGAACAGAATTGCAAAGGAATATGAAACCAAAAACACATGTGCGAAAAACTTGACGATGAAGGAAGCTCAAATAGAAAGTTTCTAAGCACGATTGGCTAAGGAATGTGATTTAGGTTGCCAATTAGAGTTAGAAATGTCGTTTTTGGTATCTAAATCTGCTTGCACATCCTATAGAGACTAGGTGAAGAAGGAAGCTCAAATAGAAAGTTTTCGAGCACCACTGACCTGGAATTGCTATTTAAGTTTCTAATTACTCGTATAACAGCTATGGCGGTCGATCCAAATGAAAATGAACAGAATTGCAGTGTAATATGAAAACAAAAACACATGTGCGAAAAACTTGACGATGAAGGAAGCTCAAATAGAAAGTTTCTAAGCACGATTGGCTAAGAATGTGATTTAGGTTGCCAATTAGAGTTAGAAATGTCGTTGTTGGTATCTAAATCTGTTTGCACATCCTAGAAATGGAAAACAGAATCGAAAGCACATCATGTAGAGACTAGGTGAAGAAGGAAGCTCAAATAGAAAGTTTTCGAGCACCACTGACCTGGAATTGCTATTTAAGTTTCTAATTACTCGTATAACAGCTATGGCGGTTGATCCAAATCAAAATGAACAGAATTGCAGTGGAATATGAAACCAAAAACACATGTGCGAAAAACTTGACGATGAAGGAAGCTCAAATAGAAAGTTTCTAAGCACGATTGGCTAAGGAATGTGATTTAGGTTGCCAATTAGAGTTAGAAATGTCGTTTTTGGTATCTAAATCTGTTTGCACAGCCTAGAAATGGAAAACAGAATCGAAAGCACATCCTGTAGAGACTAGGTGAAGAAGGAAGCTCAAATAGAAAGTTTTCGAGCACCATTGACCTGATTGCTATTTAAGTTTCTAATTACTCGTGATAACAGCATGGCGGTCGATCCAAATCAAAATGAACAGAATTGCAAAGTGGGAATATGAAACCAAAAACACATGTGCGAAAAACTTGACGATGAAGGAAGCTCAAATAGAAAGTTTCTAAGCACGATTGGCTAAGGAATGTGATTTAGGTTGCCAATTAGAGTTAGAAATGTCGTTGTTGGTATCTAAATCTGCTTGCACATCCTAGAAATGGAAAACAATCAAAAGCACATCCTGTAGAGACTAGGTGAAGAAGGAAGCTCAAATAGAATGTTTTCGAGCACCATCGACCTGGATTGTTATTTAAGTTTCTAATTACTCGTGATAACAAATGCATGGGCGGTCGATCCAAATCAAAATGAACAGAATTGCAGTGGAATATGAAACCAAAAACACATGTGCGAAAAACTTGACGATGAAGGAAGCTCAAATAGAAAGTTTCTAAGCACGATTGGCTAAGGAATGTGATTTAGGTTGCCAATTAGAGTTAGAAATATCGTTGTTGGTATCTAAATCTGTTTGCACATCGTAGAAATGGAAAACATTATCTAAGCACATCCTGTAGAGACTAGGTGAAGAAGGAAGCTCAAATAGAAAGTTTTCGAGCACCACTGACCTGGGATTGCTCTTTAAGTTTCTAATTACTCGTATAACAGCTATGGCGGTCGATCCAAATCAAAATGAACAGAATTGCAGTGGAATATGAAACCAAAAACACATGTGCGAAAAACTTGACGATGAAGGAAGCTCAAATAGAAAGTTTCTAAGCACGATTGGCTAAGGAATGTGATTTAGGTTGCCAATTAGAGTTAGAAATGTCGTTGTTGGTATCTAAATCTGTTTGCACATCCTAGAAATGGAAAACAGAATCGAAAGCACATCCTGTAGAGACTAGGTGAAGAAGGAAGCTCAAATAGAAAGTTTTCGAGCACCACTGACCTGGAATTGCTATTTAAGTTTCTAATTACTCGTATAACAAATGGCATGTGTCGATCCAAATCAAAATGAACAGAATTGCAGTGGAATATGAAACCAAAAACACATGTGCGAAAAACTTGACGATGAAGGAAGCTCAAATAGAAAGTTTCTAAGCACGATTGGCTAAGGAATGTGATTTAGGTTGCCAATTAGAGTTAGAAATGTCGTTGTTGGTATCTAAATCTGTTTGCACATCCTAGAAATGGAAAACAGAATCGAAAGCACATCCTGTAGAGACTAGGTGAAGAAGGAAGCTCAAATAGAAAGTTTTCGAGCACCATTGACCTGGAATTGCTATTTAAGTTTCTAATTACTCGTATAACAGCTATGGCGGTCGATCCAAATCAAAATGAACAGAATTGCGGTGGAATATGAAACCAAAAACACATGTGCGAAAAACTTGACGATGAAGGAAGCTCAAATAGAAAGTTTCTAAGCACGATTGGCTAAGGAATGTGATTTAGGTTGCCAATTAGAGTTAGAAATGTCGTTGTTGGTATCTAAATCTGTTTGCACATCCTAGAAATGGAAAATTGAATTGAAAGCACATCCTGCAGAGACTTAGTGATTAAGGAAGCGCAAATAGAAAGTTTTCGAGCACCGTTGACCTTGAATTGTTATTTAAGTTTCCAATTACTCATATAACAGCTATGGCGGTCGATCCAAATCAAAATGAACAGAATTGCAGTGGAATATGAAACCAAAAACACATGTGCGAAAAACTTGACGATGAAGGAAGCTCAAATAGAAAGTTTCTAAGCACGATTGGCTAAGGAATGTGATTTAGGTTGCCAATTAGAGTTAGAAATGTCGTTGTTGGTATCTAAATCTGCTTGCACATCCTAGAAATGGAAAACAGAATCGAAAGCACATCCTGTAGAGACTAGGTGAAGAAGGAAGCTCAAATAGAAAGTTTTCGAGCACCACTGACCTGGGATTGCTATTTAAGTTTCTAATTACTCGTATAACAGCTATGGCGGTCGATCCAAATGAAAATGAACAGAATTGCAGTGGAATATGAAACCAAAAACACATGTGCGAAAAACTTGACGATGAAGGAAGCTCAAATAGAAAGTTTCTAAGCACGATTGGCTAAGGAATGTGATTTAGGTTGCCAATTAGAGTTAGAAATGTCGTTGTTGGTATCTAAATCTGCTTGCACATCCTAGAAATGGAAAACAGAATCGAAAGCACATCCTGTAGAGACTAGGTGAAGAAGGAAGCTCAAATAGAAAGTTTTCGAGCACCACTGACCTGGGATTGCTATTTAAGTTTCTAATTACTCGTATAACAGCAATGGCGGTCGATCCAAATCAAAATGAACAGAATTGCAGTGGAATATGAAACCAAAAACACATGTGCGAAAAACTTGACGATGAAGGAAGCTCAAATAGAAAGTTTCTAAGCACGATTGGCTAAGGAATGTGATTTAGGTTGCCAATTAGAGTTAGAAATATCGTTGTTGGTATCTAAATCTGTTTGCACATCGTAGAAATGGAAAACAGAATCTAAGCACATCCTGTAGAGAGTTGGTGAATAAGGAAGCTCAAATAGAAACTTTTCGAGCACCATCGACCTCGATTGCTATTTAAGTTTCTAATTACTCGTATAACAGCGATGGCGGTCGATCCAAAGCAAAATGAACAGAATTGCAGTGGAATATGAAACCAAAAACACATGTGCGAAAAACTTGACGATGAAGGAAGCTCAAATAGAAAGTTTCTAAGCACGATTGGCTAAGGAATGTGATTTAGGTTGCCAATTAGAGTTAGAAATGTCGTTGTTGGTATCTAAATCTGCTTGCACATCCTAGAAATGGAAAACAGAATCAAAAGCACATCCTGTAGAGACTAGGTAAAGAAGGAAGCTCAAATAGAATGTTTTCGAGCACCATTGACCTTGGATTGTTATTTAAGTTTCTAATTACTCGTATAACAGCTATGGCGGTCGATCCAAATGAAAATGAACAGAATTGCAGTGGAATATGAAACCAAAAACACTTGTGCGAAAAACTTGACGATGAAGGAAGCTCAAATAGAAAGTTTCTAAGCACGATTGGCTAAGGAATGTGATTTAGGTTGCCAATTAGAGTTAGAAATGTCGTTGTTGGTATCTAAATCTGTTTGCACATCCTAGAAATGGAAAACAGAATCAAAAGCACATCCTGTAGAGACTAGGTGAAGAAGGAAGCTCAAATAGAAAGTTTTCGAGCACCACTGACCTGGGATTGCTATTTAAGTTTCTAATTACTCGTATAACAGCTATGGCGGTCGATCCAAATCAAAATGAACAGAATTACAATGGAATATGAAACCAAAAACACATGTGCGATAACTTGACGATGAAGGAAGCTCAAATAGAAAGTTTCTAAGCACGATTGGCTAAGGAATGTGATTTAGGTTGCCAATTAGAGTTAGAAATGTCGTTGTTGGTATCTAAATCTGCTTGCACATCCTAGAAATGGAAAACAGAATCAAAAGCACATCCTCAGAGACTAGGTGAAGAAGGAAGCTCAAATAGAAAGTTTTCGAGCACCACCGACCTCGGATTGTTATTTAAGTTTCTAATTACTCGTGATAACAGCATGGCGGTCGATCCAAATCAAAATGAACAGAATAGTAGTGGAATATGAAACCAAAAACACATGTGCGAAAAACTTGACGATGAAGGAAGCTCAAATAGAAAGTTTCTAAGCACGATTGGCTAAGGAATGTGATTTAGGTTGCTAGTTAGAGTTAGAAATGTCGTTTTTGGTATCTAAATCTGTTTGCACATCCTAGAAATGGAAAACAGAATCGAAAGCACATCCTCAGAGACTAGGTGAAGAAGGAAGCTCAAATAGAAAGTTTTCGAGCACCATCGACCGGGATTGCTATTTAAGTTTCTAATTACTCAGATAACATGCATGGTGATCGATCTAAATCAAAATGAACAGAATTGCAGTGGAATATGAACCAAAAACACATGTGCGAAAAACTTGACGATGAAGGAAGCTCAAATAGAAAGTTTCTAAGCACGATTGGCTAAGGAATGTGATTTAGGTTGCCAATTAGAGTTAGAAATGTCGTGTTGGTATCTAAATCCGTTTGCACATCCTAGAAATGGAAAACAGAATGGAAGCACATCCTGTAGAGAGTTGGTGAAGAAGGAAGCTCAAATAGACAGTTTTCGAGCACCACTGACCTAGGATTGCTATTTAAGTTTCTAATTACTCATATAACAAATGTGGCTTCGATCCAAATGAAAATGAACAGAATTGCAGTGGAATATGAAACCAAAAACACATGTGCGAAAAACTTGACGATGAAGGAAGCTCAAATAGAAAGTTTCTAAGCACGATTGGCTAAGGAATGTGATTTAGGTTGCCAATTAGAGTTAGAAATGTCGTTGTTGGTATCTAAATCTGTTTGCACATCCTAGAAATGGAAAACAAAATCGAAAGCACATCCTGTAGAGACTAGGTGAAGAAGGAAGCTCAAATAGAAAGTTTTCGAGCACCACTGACCTGGGATTGCTATTTAAGTTTCTAATTACTCGTATAACAGCTATGACGATCGATCCAAATGAAAATGAACAGAATTGCAGTGGAATATGAAACCAAAAACACATGTGCGAAAAACTTGACGATGAAGGAAGCTCAAATAGAAAGTTTCTAAGCACGATTGGCTAAGGAATGTGATTTAGGTTGCCAATTAGAGTTAGAAATGTCGTTGTTGGTATCTAAATCTGTTTGCACATCCTAGAAATGGAAAACAGAATCTAAGCACATCCTGTAGAGACTAGGTGAAGAAGGAAGCTCAAATAGAAAGTTTTCGAGCACCACTGACCTGGGATTGCTATTTAAGTTTCTAATTACTCGTATAACAGCTATGGCGGTCGAACCAAACCAAAATGAACAGAATTGCAAAGTGGAATATGAAACAAAAAACATGTGTGGAAAACTTGACGATGAAGGAAGCTCAAATAGAAAGTTTCTAAGCACGATTGGCTAAGGAATGTGATTTAGGTTGCCAATTAGAGTTAGAAATGTCGTTGTTGGTATCTAAATCTGCTTGCACATCCTAGAAATGGAAAACAGAATCAAATGCACATCCTCGTAGAGACTAGGTGAAGAAGGAAGCTCAAATAGAAAGTTTTCGAGCACCATCGACCTGGATTGTTATTTAAGTTTCTAATTACTCGTGATAACAAATTATGGCGTCGATCCAAATCAAAATGAACAGAATTGCAGTGTAATATGAAATCAAAAACACATGTGCGAAAAACTTGACGATGAAGGAAGCTCAAATAGAAAGTTTCTAAGCACGATTGGCTAAGGAATGTGATTTAGGTTGCCAATTAGAGTTAGAAATGTCGAGGTTGGTATCTAAATCTGCTTGCACATCCTACAAATGGAAAATTGAATCGAAAGCACATCCTCAGAGACTAGGTGAAGAAGGAAGCTCAAATAGAAAGTTTTCGAGCACCATCGACTGGATTGTTATTTAAGTTTCTAATTACTCGTGATAACAATGCAGTGGCGGTCGATCCAAATCAAAATGAACAGAATTGCGGTGGAATATGAAACCAAAAACACATGTGCGAAAAACTTGACGATGAAGGAAGCTCAAATAGAAAGTTTCTAAGCACGATTGGCTAAGGAATGTGATTTAGGTTGCCAATTAGAGTTAGAAATGTCGTTGTTGGTATCTAAATCTGCTTGCACATCCTAGAAATGGAAAACAGAATCAAAGCACATCCCAGAGACTAGGTGAAGAAGGAAGCTCAAATAGAAAGTTTTCGAGCACCATCGACTTGGATTGTTATTTAAGTTTCTAATTACTCGTATAAATGCATGGCGGTCGATCCAAATCAAAATGAACAGAATTGAAGTGGAATATGAAACCAAAAACACATGTGCGAAAAACTTGACGATGAAGGAAGCTCAAATAGAAAGTTTCTAAGCACGATTGGCTAAGGAATGAGATTTAGGTTGCCATTTAGAGTTAGAAATGTCGTTTTTGGTATCTAAATCTGTTTGCACATCCTAGAAATGGAAAACAGATTCGAAAGCACATCCTCAGAGACTTGGTGAAGAAGGAAGCTCAAATAGAAAGTTTTCGAGCACCATTGACTGGATTGTTATTTAAGTTTCTAATTACTCGTGATAACAAATATGGTTCGATCCAAATTAAAATGAACAGAATTGCGGTGGAATATGAAACCAAAAACACATATGCGAATAACTTGACGATGAAGGAAGCTCAAATAAAAGTTTCTAAGCACGATTTGCTAAGGAATGTGATTTAGGTTGCCAATTAGAGTTAGAAATGTCGTTGTTGGTATCTAAATCTGTTTGCACATCCTAGAAATGGAAAACAGAATCGAAAGCACATCCCGAGAGACTAGGTGAAGAAGGAAGCTCAAATAGAAAGTTTTCGAGCACCACCGACCTGATTGCTATTTAAGTTTCTAATTACTCGTGATAACAAATGGGCGGTCGATCCAAATCAAAATGAACATAATTGCAGTGGAATATGAAACCAAAAACACATGTGCGAAAAACTTGACGATGAAGGAAGCTCAAATAGAAAGTTTCTAAGCACGATTGGCTAAGGAATGTGATTTAGGTTGCCAATTAGAGTTAGAAATGTCGTTGTTGGTATCTAAATCTGTTTGCACATCCTAGAAATGGAAAACAGAATCGAAAGCACATCCTCAGAGAGACTAGGTGAAGAAGGAAGCTCAAATAGAAAGTTTTCGAGCACCACTGACCTGATTGTTATTTAAGTTTCCAATTACTCGTGATAACAAATGGCTATGGCGGTCGATCTAAATCAAAATGAACAGAATTGCAGTGGAATATGAAATCAAAAATACATCTGCGAAAAACTTGACAATGAAGGAAGCTCAAATAGAAAGTTTCTAATCATGATAGGCTAAGGAATGCGATTTAGGTTGCCAATTAGAGTTAGAAATGTCGATGTTGGTATCTAAATCTGCTTGCACATCCTAGAAATGGAAAACAGAATCGAAAGCACATCCTATTGAGACTAGGTGAAGAAGGAAGCTCAAATAGAAAGTTTTCGAGCACCACGACCTTGATTGTTATTTAAGTTTCTAATTACTCGTATAACAGCTATGGATGTCGATCCAAATTAAAATTAACATAATTGCAGTGGAATATGAAAACACAAACACTTGTGCAAAAAACTTGACGATGAAGGAAGCTCAAATAGAAAGTTTGTAAGCACGATTGGCTAAGGAATGTGATTTAGGTTGCCAATTAGAGTTAGAAATGTCGTTGTTGGTATCTAAATCTGTTTGCACATCCTAGAAATGGAAACAGAAATCAAAAGCACATCCTCAGAGACTTGGTGAAGAAGGAAGCTCAAATAGAAAGTTTTCGAGCACCATCGACTGATTGTTATTTAAGTTTCTAATTACTCGTGATAACAAATGTATGCGGTTGATCCAAATCAAAATGAACAGAATTGCAGTGGAATATGAAACCAAAAACACGTGCGAAAAACTTGACGATGAAGGAAGCTCAAATAGAAAGTTTCTAAGCACGATTGGCTAAGGAATGTGATTTAGGTTGCCAATTAGAGTTAGAAATGTCGTTGTTGGTATCTAAATCTGTTTGCACATCCTAGAAATGGAAAACAAAATTGAAAGCACATCCTATAGAGACTAGGTGAAGAAGGAAGCTCAAATAGAAGGTTTTCGAGCACCACTGACTCGATTGTTATTTAAGTTTCTAATTACTCAGATAACAAATGCATGGCGGTCGATCCAAATCAAAATGAACAGAATGCAAGGAATAGGAAACCAAAACACAAATGCGAAAAACTTGACAATGAAGGAAGCTCAAATAGAAAGTTTCTAAGCACGATTGGCTAAAGAAAGTGATTTAGGTTGCCAATGAGAGTTACAAAAGTCATTGTTGGTATCTAAATCCGTTTGCACATCATAGAAATGGAAAACAGAATCAAAGCACATCCTCGTAGAGACTAGGTGAAGAAGGAAGCTCAAATAGAAAGTTTTCGAGCACCATTGACCTGGATTGTTATTTAAGTTTCTAATTACTCGTGATAACAAATGCATGGCACGATCCAAATCAAAATGCATAGAATTGCAGAGGAATATGAAACCCAAAACACATGTGCAAAAAACTTGACGATGAAGGAAGCTCAAATAGAAAGTTTCTAAGCACGATTGGCTAAGGAATGTGATTTAGGTTGCCAATTAGAGTTAGAAATGTCGTTGTTGGTATCTAAATCTGCTTGCACATCCTAGAAATGGAAAACAGAATCAAAAGCACATCCTACAGAGACTTGGTGAAGAAGGAAGCTCAAATAGAAAGTTTTCGAGCACCACTGACCTTGGATTGTTATTTAAGTTTCCAATTACTCGTATAACAGCTATGGCGGTCGATCCAAATCAAAATGAACAGAATTGCAGTGGAATATGAAACCAAAAACACATGTGCGAAAAACTTGACGATGAAGGAAGCTCAAATAGAAAGTTTCTAAGCACGATTGGCTAAGGAATGTGATTTAGGTTGCCAATTAGAGTTAGAAATGTCGTTGTTGGTATCTAAATCTGTTTGCACATCCTAGAAATGGAAAACAGAATTGAAAACAGATCCTGTAGAGACTAGATGAAGAAGGAAGCTCAAATAGAAAGTTTTTGAGCACCACTGACCTAGGATTGCTATTTATGTTTCTAATTACTCGTATAACAGCTATGGATGTCGATCCAAATGAAAATGAACAGAATTGCAGTGGAACATGAAACCAAAAACACTTTTCCGAAAAACTTGACGATGAAGGAAGCTCAAATAGAAAGTTTCTAAGCACGATTGGCTAAGGAATGTGATTTAGGTTGCCAATTAGAGTTAGAAATGTCGTTGTTGGTATCTAAATCTGTTTGCACATCCTAGAAATGGAAAACAGAATCGAAAGCACATCCTGTAGAGACTAGGTGAAGAAGGAAGCTCAAATAGAAAGTTTTCGAGCACCATTGACCTTGGATTGTTATTTAAGTTTCTAATTACTCGTATAACAGCTATGGCGGTCGATCCAAATGAAAATGAACAGAATTACAGTGGAATATGAAACCCAAAACACATGTGCGAAAAACTTGACGATGAAGGAAGCTCAAATAGAAAGTTTCTAAGCACGATTGGCTAAGGAATGTGATTTAGGTTGCCAATTAGAGTTAGAAATGTCGTTGTTGGTATCTAAATCTGCTTGCACATCCTAGAAATGGAAAATAATCGAAAGCACATCCTCGTAGAGACTAGGTGAAGAAGGAAGCTCAAATAGAAAGTTTTCGAGCACCACCGACTGATTGTTATTTAAGTTTCTAATTACTCGATAACAAATGAATGGCGGTCGATCCAAATCAAAATGAACATAATTGCAAAGGAATATGAAACAAAAAAAACATGTGCGAAAAACTTGACGTTGTAGGTAGCTCAAATAAAAAGTTTCTAAGCACGATTGGCTAAGGAATTTGATTTAGGTTGCCAATTAGAGTTAGAAATGTAGGTGTTGGTATCTAAATCTGTTTGCACATCCTAGAAATGGAAAACACAATCGAAAGCACATCCTGGAGAGACTTGATGAAGAAGGAAGCTCAAATAGAAAGTTTTCGAGCACCACTGACCTGATTGCTATTTAAGTTTCTAATTACTCAGATAACAAATGCATGGCGGTCGATCCAAATGAAAAAGAACAGAAATGCAGTGGAATATGAAACCAAAAACACATGTGCGAAAAACTTGACGATGAAGGAAGCTCAAATAGAAAGTTTCTAAGCACGATTGGCTAAGGAATGTGATTTAGGTTGCCAATTAGAGTTAGAAATGTCGTTGTTGGTATCTAAATCTGTTTGCACATCCTAGAAATGGAAAATGTAATCAAAAGCACATCCGTAGAGACTAGGTGAAGAAGGAAGCTCAAATAGAAAGTTTTCGAGCACCATTGACCTTGATTGTTATTTAAGTTTCTAATTACTCGATAACAATGCATGGCGGTCGATCCAAATCAAAATGAATAGAATTGCAGTGGAATATGAAACCAAAAACACATGTGCGAAAACTTGACGATGAAGGAAGCTCAAATAGAAAGTTTCTAAGCACGATTGGCTAAGGAATGTGATTTAGTTTGCCAATTAGAGTTATAAATGTCGTTGTTGGTATCTAAATTTGTTTGCACATCCTAAAAATGGAAAACAGAATTGAAAGCACAGTCTTCAGAGACATGGTGAAGAAGGATGCTTAAATAGAAAGTTTTCAAGCACCATTAACCTTGGCTTGTTATTTAGGATTCCAATTACTCAGATAACAATGCATCGATCCAAATCAAAATGAACAGAATTGCAGTGGAATATGAAACCAAAAACACATGTGCAAAAATCTTGACGATGAAGGAAGCTCAAATAGAAAGTTTCTAAGCACGATTGGCTAAGGAATGTGATTTAGGTTGCCAATTAGAGTTAGAAATGTCGTTTTTGGTATCTAAATCTGTTTGCACATCCTAGAAATGGAAAATAGAATCGAAAGCACATCCTCAGAGACTGGTGAAGAAGGAAGCTCAAATAGAAAGTTTTCGAGCACCATTGACCTTGATTGTTATTTAAGTTTCCTAATTACTCGTGATAACAAATGGTGGGTCGATCCAAATCAAAATGAACATTGCAAAGTGGAATATGAAACCAAAAAGACATGTGCGAATAACTTGACGATGAAGGAAGCTCAAATAAAAGTTTCTAAGCACGATTGGCTAAGGAATGTGATTTAGGTTGCCAATTAGAGTTAGAAATATCGTTGTTGGTATCTAAATCTGTTTGCACATCCTAGAAATGGAAAACAGAATCGAAAGCACATCCTGTAGAGACTAGGTGAAGAAGGAAGCTCAAATAGAAAGTTTTCAAGCACCACTGACCTGTGATTGCTCTTTGAGTTTCTAATTACTCGTATAACACCTATGGCGGTTGATCCAAATCAAAATCAACATAATTGCAGTGGAATATGAAAACAAAAACACTTGTGCGAAAAACTTGACGATGAAGGAAGCTCAAATAGAAAGTTTCTAAGCACGATTGGCTAAGGAATGTGATTTAGGTCACAAATTAGAGTTAGAAATATCATTTTTGGTATCTAAATCTGTTTGCACATCCTAAAAA
The DNA here is from genome assembly GCA_031216115.1 of Senna siamea. Lineage (NCBI taxonomy): Eukaryota > Viridiplantae > Streptophyta > Magnoliopsida > Fabales > Fabaceae > Senna > Senna siamea. The sequence continues at coordinate 10,833,191 of CM062358.1, read as the reverse complement.
TGGAAAACAGAATTGAAAGCACATCCTGTAGAGACTAGGTGAAGATGGAAGCTCAAATAGAAAGTTTTCGAGCACCACTGACTTGGGATTGCTCTTTAAGTTTCTAATTACTCGTATAAATGCATGGCGGTCGATCCAAATCAAAATGAACAGAATTGCAGTGGAATATGAAACCAAAAACACTTGTGCGAAAAACTTGACGATGAAGGAAGCTCAAATAGAAAGTTTCTAAGCACGACTGGCTAAGGAATATGATTTAGGTTGCCAATTAGAGTTAGAAATGTCGTTGTTGGTATCTAAATCTGCTTGCACATCCTAGAAATGGAAAACAGAATCGAAAGCACATCCTGTAAAGACTAGGAGAAGAAGGAAGCTCAAATAGAAAGTTTTTGAGCACCATAGACCTGGGATTGCTCTTTAAGTTTCTAATTACTCGATAACAAAGCATGGATGTCGATGCAAATCAAAATGAACAGAATTGCAAAGGAATATGAAACCAAAAACACATGTGCGAAAAACTTGACGATGAAGGAAGCTCAAATAGAAAGTTTCTAAGCACGATTGGCTAAGGAATGTGATTTAGGTTGCCAATTAGAGTTAGAAATGTCGTGTTGGTATCTAAATCTGCTTGCACATCCTAGAAATGGAAAACATAATCGAAAGCACATCCTCAGAGACTAGGTGAAGAAGGAAGCTCAAATAGAAAGTTTTCGAGCACCATCGACTGGGATTGCTATTTAAGTTTCTAATTACTCGTGATAACAAATGCATGGCGGTCGATTCAAATCAAAATGAACAGAATTGCAAAGGAACATGAAACCAAAAACACATGTACAGAAAACTTGACGATGAAGGAAGCTCAAATAGAAAGTTTCTAAGCACGATTGGCTAAGGAATGTGATTTAGGTTGCCAATTAGAGTTAGAAATGTCGTTGTTGGTATCTAAATCTGTTTGCACATCCTAGAAATGGAAAAGAGAATCAAAAGCACATCCTGTAGAGACTAGGTGAAGAAGGAAGCTCAAATAGAAAGTTTTCGAGCACCACTGACCTAGGATTGCTCTTTAAGTTTCTAATTAGTCGTATAACAGCAATGGATGTCGATCCAAATGAAAATGAACAGAATTGCAGTGGAACATGAAACCAAAAACACTTTTGCGAAAAACTTGACGATGAAGGAAGCTCAAATAGAAAGTTTCTAAGCACGATTGGGTAAGGAATATGATTTAGGTTGCCAATTAGAGTTAGAAATGTCGTTGTTGGTATCTAAATCTGTTTGCACATCCTAGAAATGGAAAACAGAATCAAAAGCACATCCTGTAGAGACTAGGTAAAGAAGGAAGCTCAAATAGAATGTTTTCGAGCACCACTGACCTGGGATTGGTCTTTAAGTTTCTAATTAGTCGTATAACAGCAATGGATGTCGATCCAAATGAAAATGAACAGAATTGCAGTGGAACATGAAACCAAAAACACATGTGCGAAAAAGATGACAATGAAGGAAGCTCAAATAGAAAGTCTCTAAGCGCGATTGGCAAAGGAATATGATTTAGGTTGCCAATTAGAGTTAGAAATATCGTTTTTGGTATATAAATCTATTTGCACATCCTAGAAATGGAAAATAGAATCGAAAGCACATCCTGTAGAGACTTGGTGAAAAAGGCAGCTCAAATAGAAAGTTTTCGAGCACCATTGACCTTGCATTGTTATTTAAGTTTCCAATTACTCGTATAACAGCAATTGGCGGTCGATCCAAATCAAAATGAACAGAATTGTAGTGGAATATGAAACCAAAAACATATGTGCGACAAACTTGACAATGAAGGAAGCTCAAATAGAAAGTTTCTAAGCTCGATTGGCTAGGGAATATGATTTAGGTTGCCAATTAGAGTTAGAAATATCGTTGTTGGTATCTAAATCTGTTTGCACATCCTAGAAATGGAAAACAGAATCGAAAGCACATCCTGTAGAGACTAGGTGAAGAAGGAAGCTTAAATAGAAAGTTTTCAAGCACCACTGACCAGGGATTCCTATTTAAGTTTCTAATTACTCGTATAACAGCTATGGAGGTCGATCCAAATGAAAATGAACAAAAATGCAGTGGAACATGAAACCAAAAACACTTTTGCGAAAAAGATGACGATGAAGGAAGCTCAAATAGAAAGTTTCTAAGCACGATTGGCTAAGGAATGTGATTTAGGTCACAAATTAGAGTTAGAAATATCATTTTTGGTATCTAAATCTGTTTGCACATCCTAGAAATGGAAAACAGAATCGAAAGCACATCCTCGTAGAGACTAGTGAAGAAGGAAGCTCAAATAGAAAGTTTTCGAGCACCATTGTCCTTGGATTGTTATTTAAGTTTCTAATTACTCGTGATAACAAATGATGGCGTCGATCCAAATCAAAATGAAAAGAATTGCAGTGGAAAATGAAACCACAAACACATGTGAAAAAGAATTAACGATGAAGGAAGCTCAAATAGAAAGTTTCTAAGCACGATTGGCTAAGGAATATGATTTAGGTTGCCAATTAGAGTTAGAAATGTCGTTGTTGGTATCTAAATCTGCTTGCACATCCTAGAAATGGAAAACAGAATCAAAAGCACATCCTGCAGAGACTACGTGAATAAGGAAGCTCAAATAGAAATTTTTCGAGCACCGTTGAACTTGGATTGTTATTTAAGTTTCCAATTACTCGTATAACAGCTATGGCGGTCGATTCAAATCAAAATGAACTAAATTGCAAAGGAATATGAAACCAAAAACACTTGTGCTAAAAACTTGACGATGAAGGAAGCTCAAATAGAAAGTTTCTAAGCACGATTGGCTAAGGAATGTGATTTAGGTTGTCAATTAGAGTTAGAAATGTCGTTGTTGGTATCTAAATCTGTTTGCACATCCTAGAAATGGAAAACAGAATCGAAAGCACATCCTGCAGAGACTTGGTCAATAATGAAGCTCAAATAGAAACTTTTCGAGCACCGTTGACCTTCAATTGTTATTTAAGTTTTCAATTACTCGAATAACAGCTATGGCGGTCGATTCAAATGAAAATGAAAAAAATGCAGTGGAACATGAAACCAAAAACACTTGTGCGAAAAACTTGACGATGAAGGAAGCTCAAATAGAAAGTTTTCGAGCACCATTGGCTAAGGAATGTGATTTAAGTTTCCAATTAGAGTTAGAATTGTCATTTTGGTATCCAAATCAAAATGAACATCAAATGGAACATGAAACCAAAAACACTTGTGCGAAAAACTTGACGATGAAGGAAGCTCAAATAGAAAGTTTCTAAGCACGATTGGCTAAGGAATGTGATTTAGGTTGCCAAATAGAGTTAGAAATGTCGTTGTTGGTATCTAAATCTGTTTGCACATCCTAGAAATGGAAAACAGAATCAAAAGCACATCCTGTAGAGACTAGGTAAAGAAGGAAGCTCAAATAGAAAGTTTTCGAGCACCACTGACCTGGGATTGGTCTTTAAGTTTCTAATTACTCGTATAACAATGCATGGCCGATCCAAATCAAAATGAATAGAATTGCAGTGGAATATGAAACCAAAAACACATGTGCGAAAAACTTGACGATGAAGGAAGCTCAAATAGAAAGTTTCTAAGCACGATTGGCTAAGGAATGTGATTTAGGTTGCCAATTAGAGTTAGAAATATCGGTGTTGGTATCTAAATCTGTTTGCACATCCTAAAAATGAAAAAAAGAATCTAAAGCACATCCTCAGAGACTTGGTGAAGAAGGAAGCTCAAATAGAAAGTTTTCGAGCACCATCGACCTTGATTGTTATTTAAGTTTCTAATTACTCGTGATAACAAATGAATGTGGCCGATCCAAATCAAAATGAACAGTCATTGCAGGAATATGAAACCAAAAACACATGTGCGAAAACTTGACGATGAAGGAAGCTCAAATAGAAAGTTTCTAAGCACGATTGGCTAAGGAATGTGATTTAGGTTGCCAATTAGAGTTAGAAATGTCGTTGTTGGTATCTAAATCTGCTTGCACATCCTAGAAATGGAAAATGTAATCGAAGCACATCCGTAGAGACTAGTGAAGAAGGAAGCTCAAATAGAAAGTTTTCGAGCACCATTGACTGTGGATTGTTATTTAAGTTTCTAATTACTCAGATAACAAATATGGAGGTCGATCCAAAATCAAAATGAACAGAATTGCGGAGGAATATGAAACCAAAAACACATGTGCGAAAAACGTGACGATGAAGGAAGCTCAAATAGAAAGTTTCTAAGCACGATTGGCTAAGGAATGTGATTTAGGTTGCCAATTAGAGTTAGAAATATCGTTTTTAGTATCTAAATCTGTTTCACATCCTGGAAATGGAAACCAGAATCGAAAGCACATCCTGTAGAGACTAAGTGAAGAAGGAAGCTCAAATAGAAAGTTTTCGAGCACCACTGACCTGGGATTGCTATTTAAGTTTCTAATTACTCGTATAACAATGTATCGATCCAAATCAAAATGAACAGAATTACAAAGGAATATGAAACCCAAAAACACATATGCAAAAAACTTGGCGAAGAAGACAGCTCAAATAGAAAGTTTCTAAGCACGATTGGCTAAGGAATGTGATTTAGGTTGCCAATTGGAGTTAGAAATGTCGTTGTTAGTATCTAAATCTGCTTTGCACATCCTAGAAATGGAAAAATGTAATCGAAAGCACATCCTGCAGAGACTTAGTGAAGAAGGAAGCTCAAATAGAAAGTTTTCGAGCACCATCGACGATTGTTATTTAAGTTTCTAATTACTCGTGATAACAATGCATGGATGTCGATCCAAATGAAAATGAACAGAATTTTAGTGGAATATGAAACCAAAAACACATGTGCGAAAAACGTGACGATGAATGAAGCTGAAATAGAAAGTTTCTAAGCACAATTGGCTAAGGAATGTGATTTAGGTTGCCCATTAGAGTTAGAAATGTCGCTGTTGGTATCTAAATCTGCTTGCACATCCTAGAAATGGAAAAAGAATCGAAAAGCACATCCTAGAGAGACTAGGTGAAGAAGGAAGCTCAAATAGAAAGTTTTCTGAGCACCATCGACTGGGATTGTTATTTAAGTTTCCAATTACTCGTATAATGTACCTATGGCGGCTCGATCCAAATCAAAATGAAAAAATTGGTAAATGGAATATGAA